>DWON01007693.1:0-12693 GCA_018251015.1 Phocides pigmalion okeechobee
CTCCAATAATGTGTATCCGGCAACCACACCTCCCCAACCGAAACACAATACATGACGAACATGTTGCTTTACGGCGGATCATGAGGGTGGCGGTGGTGCCGCCCCGGGCGAGCTCTAACGGCTCTACCACCTTTAAAGTCTGTTGTACGTACAAATCTGTATGGAATACTAGCGAATAAAAGTGCGGGAACGGACATTACGTCTGCATATACGTAGATGATACACAGATGCTAAAAAATACAATATTTCAGAGACTTGTCGGCGCGTTCAGTCTAGAGATATAAGCTCCCGTATCCCGCCTGCCGCAACGCAGACCCGTTCTAACAGTCGCAGAAAAAGTCTTACATTCGTAAATCTAACATAACAATCGCAATGTTAATAATATTGTAGGCTACACTGTAGAGCCTTCAATTCAATTGCATATTCAGTGCTTTATCAAGCGACAAACAATCCAATCAACAAGGTTGAATACTGAACGAAAATTTGGTATTATAATGACCACACTATACACTTGCGAATCAGAAATGGAACATGTGTTTATTGTTTGAAGTTGGTAATTTTATAGTGAAAAATAAACGTTATATCAATTTGAATAATAATTACCACTACCTTCCGTAAGGGTTTTTTAGTTTATTTATATCCTGCTGCTGTTTACATACGCAGTACCCTTGATTTCATAAATCTTGATCGGTTTTTATAATCTTTGAAAAATATCTTAAATTATTATAGTTTTGTTATTCTCGTAACAGTATTAGATATTTCTAATATACATGGTCCTGCGCTGCATAACCACGATCCTTAATTTGTTGTAATGTATTCGTATTAAGGATAGGAAATTTTAGAGGGAAAGAAAAAACAAGTTCAACTGAAAGCTCCTGCAACAGATGAAAAATCAGGCCACCATCACGCACCAAATTCGAATGATCTATATAAAAGCGCTCTGTCCGTATAAACATTTAAATTTAATTTTAGAACACAGCGAACAGTCATAGATAAGGTGCATAGACACTTATAAATATATTGCTTTATTTGAGTTTCTACAATTTGCTTTCGAAAGTAGAATCGCACACATTGGTAGATCTTCTTATTGTAATTATTTGAGGACAAAAATTAAAGAACCATATAATATTGTTTTATCGTTACGTTATTACATCCAAAACGTACGTTGCCTGAGCTCTCTCTATTCAAACAAAAAAAAAATTCAGCGCTGGACCGAAGCATTAAAACGAGGTTTTATTTCGAAAGCCTCGTCACAGTCTCCTGCTTTTAAAAAACTTGGTCGTTACGGAACAAATGACGAAATCAATTGCTATTAACAGAATTATAATAAAAAAAACTAATTAAACATGAAATAAATTATCACATCTGAAACGGAGGCGATTATCTCAGTCCTCAGGAGTAGAAACACTACATACGAGCACAAACTTTGACTTGAGGATTTCTATCCGGTTTGAGGTTGCATATTAATGTTCATAGACTGTACCGTCTCCTTAACATCAGGAGACCTACATGTTCGTTTACTACTCTCTTTACACAACATTAAAAATAGTGATTTAAAATATGGTCTTAAGGTTTACTCCGACAATTTAAAATTCACAATACCGCCATTAAAGATTGTACAACTAAAATTATCCTTACCTGAAGTTGATCAGAAAGCGTAACGCAAAATCAAACGTCTCTCAGAAGTCAACCATCAGAATCTACGAGACAGCTGTACCGCAATTAAATTACAAAGAGTTCCATCTTCAATAATAATAAAGTTATCTCAACTTCCGTCCGTCCGTCTTTGTTGAATCAATTAACCCTCTCACGTTATTACAAGCCCCGCTTCCATTCAAACTCGAAACTAAGTTCGATCTGGCGACATAACAGGAAAACTACGATTGATAAAGTTTCGCTAAGTTATCGCATTCATATTTAAGGGAGTTGTCTCTTAGTTATTAGCTTAGTTGTTAGGGTAATATGTACGAGATTCCTTAAGCCGGTTTTCCACCGCGAAAGAATAATGATCGGGAAATTAGGCGGGACAGACTCAGTTTATATGAAATAGGTTTGCGTTTCCACCAACAAAGAGTTTTGTGTTTTGTTTTCCCCTGCAAAAGAATAATGAGAGATAGAAAGAACTGAACAAGTCTGTCTCAATTCTTTCTGCTCGATTACTTATTGGTGGAAGGACAAGTATGCAGTTTACTCTTACGAGTTGAACGGAGTCCTTAATGGGTCCGCTTTGCTTGCGGTGGAAAATCGGTATTAGTATAAGTTTTAGACGAGAACGAAATTTAAAAAGAATGCTCTGCCATACAACTAGCAGCGCCTCTGGTGACAAGTTTTTGAACTAATATTTGGAAGTACGAATGTTATAACCAAACTGTCTTCTTACTTACAAAGAGTTCAAAATTGTTTAGTTATTTAATGTTTCTGACATACATATGTAACTTTGATGGACGCTGAGAAAGATAGGAATAGCTTTTAGAGAGGAAAGTGTAAAGGAAAGTTTAAATGTCAAATTAAACAAAATGGCGGTATACATTCATTGCATATTTTTTTATCGTGAGAAGCAAACGAGCATGCAAACCACCTAATGTTAAGTAGCCCATAGACATCCACGTACAACGACAAACACGACCGAAATCCATAGATGTGTTGCTACTCCTGAGGACTAAGATGGTCGTCTCGCTTCAAAGTGTAGCCGGCAACCGTATCTCTCCAACCGAAACACAATTAATGCTTTACGGCGGACATTGAGGATGGAGGTGGTACCTCCCCATCGAAGTAACTAACTACCCATTCTAAAAATGAAAGCAAATGTCGCGCATAGAGCGTTTTACCAAACAGTTATTATTCGAAATATGACTAACATTTAATAATAACAAGCTACTAAAAGTAAGGTCTGGCCCAAAATGGAGTATTTTAGAAAATACAAAAGAAATACTTCGACCGTTTCTCCTAAACCAGGGATCGGTAACCTGCGGCTCGCAGTTCCATACACTTAAATTATTTTATTGTCACAACCGTACCCTTAAAAAAGGTAATAATAAATATAAGAATCTGTTTTATAAACTGTATTTATAGCTATAACTGTACTTATATTATTGGGCTATTATTATTTTTTCTAAGTAAAGCATGTTTTTTTGTTTGAAACATTTTTTTTATGTGAGAAGAGTAGCAAAGGAGCATGCAAGTCATCTGATGTTAAGTAGTTGCAGCCGACAGATATCCACGTACACCACAAACACGACCGAAATCCTATCTTAGTTCGAACATAGATACGTTGCTACTCCTGAAGACTAGCATGGTCGCCTCGCTACAAAGTGTAGTCGGCAACCGCACCTCTCCAACGAAAACACAAGTAATGCTTTACAGCATATTATGAGGGCGGCAGTGGTACCTCCCCGGTCGAACTGTAGTTCTACCACCTGTCAATTGTAAGGTTTTATATAAATGCTAGCTGCTGTCGCGACTTTGTTCGCGTTTTGTGAAATAAATATAGAGTTAGTTTGTCATAACAAACAAGTATGAAATTATTTATACATATTTTAGTGGCTCTTTAAAAAATATGAAAATTTGCAAATTGCAACTTTTGGCTCTTCCGTCTTAAAAGTTGCCGATCCCTGGACTAAACCAGAAGTCGAAAGGACGAACCCGTTTTGTCCCCGCCAAAATCATTTACAAAGTATTCAAACAGCTGTTTTCTAACAAAAAAGGTGCAGTTTATAGTAATATTATACAGACAGACTGAATTTTGTCTGTTTGTTTGAGTGTTTTTCTGCAAAGAGTAGCAAACGACCTGATGTTAAGTATTCGCAGCTCATAGACATCCACGTACAGCCAGAAACACGACTGAGTCCTGTCTGAGCTCGAACGTAGATACGTTGCTTCTCCTGAGGACTAAGATGGTCGCCTCGCTTCAAAGTGTAGCCGGCAACCGCACCATTCCAACCGAAACACAAGTAATGTTTTAAGGCGGACTATGAGGTAGTTTTAAAAATATTTTAATACCAGGTACCTGGGTTCATTTATGTAGCTAAAATCATCATGGTATCCGTCAACTTAATCTGAAGGATATCATCTTGACACTTTAAGGGCTCTACTGGCTAACAGTCTGCGGATTGTTACTAGAGCCCTTACAGTATAGATATCGTGTTAGTTGGAGGTAAAGGCCACACAGATTACAGTTAATTTTAAACTAAAAATGTTAATCAACCAATATTTACAGTGGTGCCTAGAACGCTAGCCGAATTCCCGCGTAGAATAGCAATCGCAATTCTCTTCGAAACGTAAATTACTGTGTTTAAAATTGTTTAATATATTAAGTATTCAATTAAGAACATTTTTACCTCATACTAGTATTTATCTTTTAGAAGATACTACATAATGAAAACGCGCAACAAAAATATCGAATTATGGTAGCGGGGATATCACCGCGGGAGGGGCTCAGGTAAAGCAGGAAATTTTAAATCAAATTATACCTGCGTCTATTACGATACTTGTTTAACCCGGGTGAAGTCAGAGTAGGTTGCTAGTGTATAAAAGTGAGATAAATCTCGAAATTGCATTGTTCAAGGCCACCTGCCCGTGTTGACCGTATGCGCGGGCGCAGGGCGTGCGTCGCGAGTCACAACAACGACGCGCTCAACCAGAGACAATACTAGTTCGTTGTCAACAGCCGTACTGAGTGCGCGTATCACGTTCCAACGTTCAACGCGACGATAATTCCGATTTAATTTAAATAAAATCAATAAAAGTGCTGTGTTTTTTAGTTTTCCGTTAACATTTGTGTTAAATAAAGTTGGGCCAGTGCGTCTCTTTCCATTTTTAGGTATGTAACTATTAATTAATGGCATTACAATATATTTATTGATTAATCACAAAAGTATCGTATCGAATAGTGACTGATAATCGACGATTTATCAAAATATAAGTGTTTACGTCACAGTTTAATCGTTCTGGATTCTTGACTATCTTTTTGATAAGTAATACTTAGTGGAAATAAGTATTACCTATGAGAAACTAATGGTACAGGAAATATTGAATGATTGTTATTATGCATTGAAATTCAATTATTCATTGAGTTACGCATTATTCCTTTGACATTATAATTAATGTGTCTGTATATGATTATAATTATATAAATAATTATAATGGCGATATTGTACGCGGTTGTTCTAATAAAAAAAATTACTTGGGTTTATAAAATAGGCACTTAACTAAACTGTGGTATGATTGCTAAGTTATTTTTTCTTTTCAAGTTAGTAATGTTTTTAAATTAAAAATGAAGTCATTGCGTTCCTGGCAAGTTACAAGAGTCATAATTAACAAACAGTTAAATGCAATGATTTAAAAATTTAAATATTTTGAATTCAAAAATTTATTTATATCTGATTTAGGCTTAAATACGTTATCGATTACATTTATTGATGGAATTAGCCTATGCTAGGTTATATACGTTCAGCAAAATTAATATATATAGGTCGTTTTTTTCTATATTTTATGTGACAAGAGCAACAAACGAGCATGCAAGCCAAATGTTACGTAGTTGTAGCAGTCCATAAAAATCTTTATTCAAACTCAAACATTTTAAACGGGGCTAAAGTTTTATCCCAGGTGATTAATACCTACATAGGACCTACTCCTAAAACCTAAAATGGTCACCTCACGTGTGTTCTCACGTCTACAAACAAGAATTGATTCACGGTGGATTATGAGGGCAGGGCTGGTACCACCCCGGTCGACCGTTTTACCATTCTTAAAACTTCTACTTCGTTTATCCATCCATCCATCAGCACTGCTGGACATAGGCCTCCCCTAGATGGCACCACTCAGACCGGCTCTGTGCCTGCATCCAGCGGTTACCCGCTATACTTACCACGTCAGTCCACCTGGTTGGAGGACGCCCTGTGCTCCTTTTGCCCAAACATGGTCGCCAATTGAGAACCTTCTTGTCCGAATCTAACTATTCCACTTTCCTTTCCAATATTTCATGCGATTATTTCTAAAATAAGTCACAGTGTCAATATAAAATGGTTTATCTTTTTGAAGATTCCTTATCTGTTAGTTTGATATCGATATCAAGATAATAATGGTCGGTTTTATTACTACAATAAAATAACAAAACTTGAAACGAATAATCAATATTACAGACTTCTGTATTGGTATCGTTAATTATATTATTTTTCATGTATATTATGTATAAGTATATTTTTATACGTATAATAAATATAATTTTTCGTTTTCCTTGTTAGATTTTTAGCTAAAAATAACTAAAGGTAGGAGATTTATAGTTCGACCGTTGAGGTAACACCGTCGCCCTCATAATCCGCCATAAATCATTACTTGTGTTTCGGTTGGAGTGGTGCGGTTGTTGGCTACACTTTGAAGCGAGGCGACCATCTTAGTCCTCAGGAGTAGCAAAGTATCTACGTTCGAGCTCAGATAGGATTTCAGTCGTGTTTCTGGTTGTACGTGGATGTCTACGCGCTGCTTAACATCAGATGGATTCCATGCTCGTTGGCAACTTGTCCAAAATAAAAAAAATAGCTTATATTCTTATTATAAAATATCTATTAAAATATCAAGATTACGCAGTAATTACGTGGCTTTTGTTTTTGCAAAAAATTGTTCAAATAATTAGTCCCATATCTGATTGATGCCACCGGTAACCGCCTGGTTCATATCTCGCGCAGAGAATTGCGATTGCTATTCAACTTAAGAATGCGGCTAGCATTTTTGGAACTATGCCGCATGTGCACGGACTCCGTTTAGATTGTTTAGGTTAGGCTTTTATTATAATTAGTTTTTAAATTTTCATTATTGTTTTTAATATGTAAATAAAATGTATTAAAATAGTATATATATATATTTCAAAAAACATATAATTATATAACTCAAGAGTACCAACGCATCTTAGTACTAACATAGTTGATAATGTTTACTTACTAAAAATGGACTTTGTCTGATATTAAATAAAATTATTATTATTATTAGTACGACTTCAGATTGGACCTTAGTTCTGTTAGAAGTTATAGGGATGTCCATGGGCTGTAGCGACCATTGACATCAGGCGGCATGCACGCTCGTTTGCTACTTTCCTCGCATAAATGAGGCGAAAATTAGTGACAATAGGTAACGATTAATAACTTTGAATATATGATTTCCTCTTCAAAATTTTAACCTCGCGCTATAAATAAAAGTAACTTCACAACACCGCGTCGTCTAAATTTGAACCCCGGTCCGCAGGTATGTAAAAGCAACCACCACGATGTCAGGCGTCTATTTCGGGGTTGTGAAGACCGCGCTATTTCTGAGTGGAAGACTAACTTATGTTTCTACCGTTAACCTCTGGCTTTGTCCACGAAATATAAGGTTACGCTATAAATATACAACAATAAATATATTTTTTATTTGAGAAGAGTAGCAAACGAGCAAACATACATCCACGAACAACCACAAACACGACCGAAATCCTATCTGAGCTCGGACGTAGATACGTTGCTACTCCTGAGGATTAAGATGGTCGCTTCGCTTCAAAGTGTAGCCGGCAACCGTAACTTTCCAACCGAAGCACAAGTAATGCTTTAGGGCGGATTATGAGGGCGACGGTGGTACTTTCCTGGTCGAACTATAGTTCACCCACCCTTGTATTTCGATAAGTATTGCTTAACACTGACTGTGGCGCTCAAATATTAGATCGAGTTAACGTTGCGGGAGGCGGGCACTAAACTGGAGCTGTTTACTCTAGAACGGAGATGCGCCGACAACTGAAAGAATTTTCAACTTAAGTATTAGGAAAAGTAGCGTATACGCTATTTATTTAGTAAAAATAAAAGAATGTGTTTTGAACTTTGGTTTCTTTGTCTGTGGTAATTAAAAATCTATTTTGTTAAGAATCACTCAACGAAATCTGATTACTTTATTTACAGCTTTTAATTTTGCACTAGCCAGACTAAAAAAAGGATTTAGCTATTTTTAGTTGTCTTAAATGTTTTTACCTAGATCTTTGATTGTATTTGAATCTTTTTTTACTTAGCATAATATGGCGGCTGTTCGTAGACAAAAAGTGGTATCAACATGGCGCCTTTCAATGACAAATTAATATTAAACCAGCATCAATCTATTTATGGAAATGTCACTTTTTTAGTTATGTGAGAAGAGGTAGCAAACGAGCATGCAAACCACCTGGTGTTAAGTAGTCGCAGCCCATAGACATCCACGTACAACCACAAACGACCAAAATCCTATCTGAGCTCGAACGTAGATACGTTGCTACTCGTGAGGACTAAGCTTGTCGCCTTGCTTCAAAGTGTAGGTGGCAACCGCATCTCTCCAACCCAAACACAAGTAATGCTTTACGGCGGATTATGAGGGCGGAGGTACCTCTCTGGTCGGACTATATAGATCTCCCGCCTTTTACTAATAACTAATAATAATACTCAATTGCTTCACTAATTTAAGTTATTGTTTGTAAAGGACACGTTTAGAAGAAAGTATGTGTTTGGGAGTTTCTTTCGCCGCGTCTTCAAAACGAAACACCTTACGAGTCGGTGGTAGTTTATCCACGTTCAAAAGTACTTCTGTAAAGAATATAATTAAATAAATTTATTTTAATTTGATTAATCAGGTTTGATTGTATAAATACTATTTATTTATATAATAAACTAATCTAATATAACAACGAATACCTTCATAATCATCAAAATAAAGCCGAACCTAAACAATCTACTTGTGTCCGTGCCCCGTGCCCATGCAGCATTCTGCCAAGAACGCTGACAGCATCGCGCGTGGAATAGTAAATGCAATCCTCGGCGCGAAATATGAACTGGCCTTCTTGTCTGTATAAATAAATTTAAATTGTTGGTAAGTTAATCATATGAGTAGTAACAAAGGATTGCGATTTAGCGTATATTGACGTAAATAGAAACAAAGGAAGTGAACTTGTGGACCTCTGAATGATTCAATTATTGATAAACATGGACTTAAACAATGATTGATCTAGATTTTAACTTTAGCAGACAGCAGAATATTTTACTAAATATATTGTGCAAATTAATTCTATAAGTAAAAATATATTTTTATAATTTTTAGGGCATTGGATTCCATCATTATTGTACTGTATTTATAATAAAAATATTCATTTTAAGATCAGGAGAAAGAACAAAAATACGTTAAAAGCTAAATAATTCTATGTTATTTCAAGGTTTCTTTTAATAACACGGTAAAAATAAATACATTAAACAAAAATAATCATCAAAATCGGTACACAGAGTAAACAATTATTGATTAACATATGTAAAAATAAACATTTTGACGAACTAAACCTTCCTATCTTTTGGAAGTCTTAAAAACAGAAAATAACTAACAAAATCGTTTAGTTACAATCTCCCATAATGGCATCCCAATAAAATCTAGACCTCAGACCCTGAACGTCTCCTTATTCGTACGTTAATTAATTTTAAATTAAGTGCATCCTGTCTTTCAAAGATGTCTTTGTGTCGCCCCGTTTGGTGCGCGGGTGGTCTGTTTATATTGCCTGTATCCTGCTCTTTGAAAGACCCTCTGTTTGAGTTTCATTGCATTTCTATACATAATGATTTTAGACTATCATCGCGGAATTTATACATTTTAGTAGGTACTTACGATTAAGGATTAATTGCCCTATATTTCGTACTAGTTGAATGGCTCGTGGTCAGATTAAACTACATTTAGGTTAGGCCATATGTAATTTTTTTTCTATATCTAAGGACTAAGGTGGTTGCCTCGTGTGTAAGTATTGTGAGCAACGATGTTTCAGACGGATAAAGGGATAGATTCACACTTGGATTAACGAAGAGACGGGCAGACGAAGAGAGAGAAAGGCAGAGAGACCGACAGACGAAGAGAGGGAAAGACAGAGAGACCAACAGATGAAAAGACGGAGAGACGAATAGACGGACATATGGAAAGACGGAGAGGCGGATAGACGGGCTCTGAACATTTTCATATACGAAGAGACGGACCGACGGAAAGACTAAGAGACGATTAGATGGATATCCGGATAAATGAAGAGATGGACAGACAGACCGACAGACGGAAAGACGCACTGACGGATAAACTAACAGAGAGACAGAGGGATACATAGATGGACAGAAGGATAAACGGAGAGACGGACATATGGGTAAGCTGAGGAACAGTCGGGTAGACGATCGATTGACGGACGAATAAACGAAGAGACTAATGGAGGGATAAATGGGGGACCGGATAGATGAATAAACTGAGGGATAGAGGGGTAGACAGATTGACAGACGGGTAAACAAAGAGACCGATAGACGGATAAATATACGGATAAACGGGCAGGCGGTCAGTTTGATTGAAAGATTCACACAACGGAATTATAAGATTTCTTTTTTAAGCCAATGAGAGCTCAGGTAAATACAGTGCCAGATGACTGGCATGCTTGTGTTGTTAAATGGATAAGTTTTAGTAGAAACAGCACACAATATGACTAACAGAAATTACCCTCCACTCATGCAAAGTGCAAGGCATTCTTATCGATATCATCTACAATCATTTTCAGTATCTCTGAAGTTAGATAAGATACTCAGGTCCTGAAGAGTTCTTAAAAATGCATATGAATCTGAACGAATATAACAACATTTGCATTATTATGTAGAGACGAAGATACGTGAACTGAGAAGATTGTTTAAGGGTCTAGGGTTTACTCTATTTGTTTTAAGAAATACTTTTATAAAATGGAAATAGTTAACGAGCATGCAGCCCTGATGATGGAACTTTGAGGTAGCTTTGATGATGGAAGCAGGCTCTTGTGGCTCGGATGGAAACGGAATGTTTCGTCATGCAAAGACTTTGTACCCAATTTTCTTATGTAAGAAGAGTAGCACACGAGCACGTACGCCACCTATTAAGTGGCTGCAGCCCATAGACATCCATATTAAACTGATCTGAAGTTGTGTCTCTGTTCTTATATAAATAAAAATAATACGTGGCTCACGAAGACTAGCAAACATTACCACCCGAAACAAAGTTGCTTTACGGCGGATTATGAAGGCGGAGGTGGTACCTCCCCAGTCGAACTACGGCTGGTTTTTAAATGAACGCAAATGGAATGTTGATAAATTTATCGTGCCGTATTGTTTTTTTTTATTGCGAAAGAGTAAGAAACGAGCATGCAGGCCACCTGATGTTAAGTGATCACTGCAGCAATTGTTTTCTAACATTGTGAAACTTCACTTGTTCACTTCAATAAGAAGAATAATTTCAATATATGAAACTATTTTCATATACGTCTGAAACGCAATAATAAAGTATGATCCAACACAATCATAAAATTTACGGTCAAACGACCGTGTACGATTGGAACGGATCGTAATCGTTATCGACAATGACGGCTAACCCAACTTGATAGCGATCCAGAATAAAAGTACTTAAGACCAATCCACATATATTTTTGAAATATATTGTGCAAATTTACACATAATAAATATTTTAATTAGAGTAATGGAAACTTTAAAACTAATCATAATGAATGCTTAACCTAAACAATCTAAAGAGAGTCCGTCCACCTTCGGCATGCCAAGAACGCCATTATAATGCGTTGAATAGCGATCGCGAATGTCTGTTCGAGATATGAACCAGCCCTCTTGTCACGGGCGATCAAATGGGACTAATTGAAAAACTGTGTTTATATTTACATCATATGGTTAAATTAGCACTTACAATCGCCTCACAGAAAACCAGCTCAGAAAAACAAACGCTGAGTGGAAACCTTTAGTAATCTTTTTCTTTTATTCCGTTTTGCTTCTTTTTATCTTTTTGTCTTCCTTATATGGTATTTTTGCCTTATACTTTTAAGCGTTGCTTTTTAGTATACTCACTTTCTTCCTTTCTTTCTTTATAATTTTATCTCTCTTTCTTTTGAGTTAATTGTGTAATACTATTTTGCAATACGTTGTCTATTTTGTTGACGTTTTTGCGACGTTGATGTAACGTTGGCAAAGAAAACAATAGGCGCGGAACTCGAAAATAAGTCGTGCACGCTAGACGCGTGCGGCGTAGCGCTGATTAGCCTAGTAAAGGTACGGTCGGCATATCAATTTAGTTTAAACATTTCTAAACATTGTATAGATGTCTTATCTTAGTTTTGTTGAAGGCATCTCGATTATACATTTTCTTATGTGAGGTAGCAGGTCAGGGTTGCGGGAGACACTAAACTAAAGCATATTTCTCTAGACTGAAAATGCGCCGAGAATTCACAGACATATTGCATTTTTAGCTTCTATCTATCAACTACATATACAGACGTAATGTCCGCCCCAATCTTGTAGCGTCGGCGTAAATACAGCACTTTTGTTCGCCCGTAATCCATACAGTTTTGTACAACACAGGTGTGTACAATCCGCAAGTGTGTTGCGCTGTGTATTACACAGCAATTGTGTACGCCGCAGGGAAAATATCAATAAAGGCGTGTATTAATAGATCTTATATGAGAAGAGTTACAAACTTACAAGTTACTTGAAAGGTGGTAGAGCCGTTAGAGCTCGCCCGGGGCGGCACCACCGCCAACCTCATAACGCGCCGTAAAGCAACATGTTCTTCATGTTTTGTGTTTCGGTTGGGGAGTGTAGTTGCCGGATACACATCATTGGAGGCGACCATCTTAGTCCTCAAGAGTAGGAACGCATCCGCGTCCATCCTTAAATA
>DWON01007694.1:0-12692 GCA_018251015.1 Phocides pigmalion okeechobee
GATGGACGCGTATGCGTTCCTACTCTTGCGGACTAAGATGGTCGCATCCAATAATGTGTATCCGGCAACCAGACCTTCCCAACCGAAACAATACATGAAGAACATGTTGCTTTACACCGGGTTATGAGGGTGTCGATGGTACAGTCCCGGGCCAGCTCTAACAGTTCTACCGCCTTTAAAATACACACCCATTGGGCCACTAGCTGTCTTGTAGCGTCTATGTACACACAGCACTTGTGTTTGCCCATAAGCTTATAGAGATTTGTGTTGACACAATTGTGTGGTAACCACATGCATGTTACACCAAGTAAGAGGCAGCAGTTTTATTTCCCGCAGTTAAAATTTTAAAAATTGGTTGTGAATACCCACTACATACTTGAATGTATAAATGTATTAGTCAGTTAAAATTAAAATGTTAATTTAAAATCATATCATATAATAAGATTTTTGGATAAATATTCATATAAGATGATGCAAACATGATTTGCATAATTTTATTATTTGGATAGATTGAGTTGATTTTTTTTATTATGTAAGAAGAGTAGCAAACAAACTTGCAAGCCAACTAAAATTAAGTAAATGGATGTAGCACATGGACATACAATCTCAAACAGGATTGAGGTCCTATTTTAGGTTGTAAATTATGTATTGCCACTCCTGAGAACCAACACCATCACCTCACTTATAGCCAACTCAATTATATAATTGGCCAACGATTTTGAGGGTGGATTATCTTGTCTTTACTTTTATTATCTCTATACTGATATTATTGTTATTACTAGAATAAGACTTAAAAAATATTTATTGTAAACTGATAATGTACTACAAACATGACTTGTTGAGTATTTTACTATTTGTGCAGACCAGCTGTGTCCCGCACTTTAAGCCCTACTTAACTGCGCCATCCACTCTCGAGGGTAAAAGTATTTTATGCCCAAAAATGTTCATTCTTTCTGAGTTTAAATTGTATGCACTTTTAATATAGTAAATCTATTTGAATTCGTTCACCAAATTTTTTCTAAATATATATAATGTACATGCAGATTTTTCATTTTAGTTATGTTTATAAATATGGGTCAACCTGCATAATCTGTGGAAATAATGGGCAACTATAGCACCACCTTTATATGTAATAGCCGCAGCCCACATATAAATAAGATATCATTTCAATCTTTGGAAACTGTGACAAGGTTAGAATAGAGGAATTGAAAATATCATAAGAGATAAGCCTGTTTTGTTCTTTTATTACAATATTTTTGAATCCAATTCATCAAGGTCTCATTCTATTTTTGTTTATAAAACTGAATGTCACTACACAAAAGCAGATAATTCACAATAATCATTTCAAGGCAACATCTTTCAACACACAGAAAGATCTTTTCTGTTAGTCCACAGAATAACAGAAATCATGATGATTAATATAATTCCTCAAAAAGGTTTTTTTTTAACATAATAGTCAGCTACTGAACTATGAATGTAAAGAAAGATAAATAGGTAAGTATATTGTTCTAATGTCACTTGACGGTACATAATTACTTTCGATGTCATCGGAAATTGTAGGAACAGTGATTTGAGACTAACATTGTTTTCAATAAAATATGGATATAGAGATAGACACAAAAGACTAAACGGCGCAAAATTACAAAGAATAAGTCCTTGATCGAGTAATTTAGGGGTTGCTCATGATAACAAGTCACTTGCATTGAAAACTTGTTTTATCGTCAAAATTGGAAGGGAGTAGCACTAGTTGAATACCTAACCCAGTGACTACTTATTCACATTAGGATTTGAAGGTAATTAGCCCACACACAAATCGAAAAAGACAACTAATTTGCTTGATTAACGTAGAAAAGATACATTTGCATAAAGTTGGGAGAAATATTGCGCCTACTTACACTTTTTCCGCCAACTCCCGGACCTTCCACATACTTATAAAACGATCCATTTCACTGCACTTTTATCACCAGTCGTTTAAAAAACAGTATCACTGCAACATCCAGTGAGATTTCATAAAAATTAACTTAAAACGCGAGCTGATGATTTGGCTGACATTCTCGCAAAATGGCGAGCGGAGTTGAAGAATGTTACCAGTTTCTAAAAATCTGTTTTATGTCGAAGGATTTTGTAAATCGTTAGTCGGACAAAACTTATATAAATAAAGTTGAGCTTAAATTGTAGATTAAGTTCGTGTACGAGTGCTAATCATTACTATTTTGCGATGACAACAAATTAAAAAATGTTTCAATAATTGAAATGAGTTCACAACTGGTAATAGCTATTTAATGCAAATAAAAGTTTTTTTAATAATTTTTTGGCCTTGGATTCCATCTTTCCAAACTTACTACCTTTATGTTCTACACATATACACTAATTTTACCAAATTTACATTTTCATCCATTTTATATTCTTTTCTGTAGCATTGTTAGGAATGAGTATATGTGGGATCATCGATTTTTTATTAGGCTAATAGTATTTTATAAATGTATGGATATTTAGCATTTTTACTAAGGAAATTAGGAATACGAAACTAATTTTTATTATAACCTTATATAAAGTTATTAGCACACTACCGCAACTACCAGCATAAAACACTAGTTTGATATATTAAATTATTAGTATGCTATCCTGAATAGACTGCAATTTATTATTAAGCTATGTACCCACATAATTAATAGTAATTTATGTAAGCCGATGTTTATGTAAGATTACCTATACAAAGTTTATGATAGGTAAGTAGTCATTAATGGTCGTAGTTACTGTAATGTGGGAAGAACCACCAATTATGTAAATTTTAATAACAACTTAATGTAAATTTTTAATGGTGTTCTTATAATGGTTCAGATGCGGACCACGCCACTTATAAATAAATGCCACTTACTGTCTTTGTGCCGAAGCGACAGGAGACTTCTACCTTTATATATTGTACTAAGGATTAAAATAAAACACATTCGCATATTTTATTACATGGAAAAGCTATAATTGGATATAAAAGTCACAATTATGTTATACATGCAAAACTGTTTATAACATTTTGAAATGATTTGAATGACAATTAAAAAAGGAATCAATTTGGATTGTCAGCTTTAACAGTTTATTATGAATTTTTATTAGTCGGTTATTTAGGTTCAGCTTCATGTGAGGGATTCTTTGCTTTAAAACTGTACTCTTAGCTGCCTAGAGTGATAGCTGAAGCATGATTCGAGACAAACGCATGGCTGATTATCTAGTATTATTCATGCAATAATTTCAAGTTAATTGTTTTGTGGCCCACACTGTCAATCGTCATATTCACAGTAAAAACAACAGTAAGATGTTACAAAGAAACTGAATCAATGCTACTTTGACACTATGATACTACTTTCCATTGTATTCACTGATTATTTTTTACAATGAGTAACGTAAATAAATTGTTCACAATTTTGGTCAGAGCTAACCTTTGACCACACCTCAAGCTGACATTCAGGATTCAAATTATAGGCCTCAATGTCCCAGTTATTCGCAAATCCAAGAATCTATTCTAAAGTTCTCAAAATCTTGTAAAATTTACCAATCTTTACTTGGCCCGAATGATGCACTATAGCCCAAAACCCTTCTCATGTACAATAACAGAAGTAGCAAATGCGCTTGCAGTCTATTTGATGGTAAGTCATCACTGCCAGCATTGAACCTCATGAACTTGTATAGAACAGGAATCACATTTGAAGTGAATCATCGATACTCCAAATGTAAGTGATTCTGAGAGAACTATGCCTTTGGACAATAGTTTGTTAACTCACATGACATATTATATAGAGATGGAAGGACCATGAGATGTATTCTGTCATGTTTTTCTCCTAGTCCACCATAACTAACCGTGATCTCAAAGCCAATGAAATAATTTTACATAGTAAATTTGACATTCATCAAGTATAGACAATATACCATAGATACAAAACCATAGTGTTAATGAATGACTATACGTTTTTATGAAATCAAGTATTTTCATTGATCATTATTTCTATGCATACATATTTTATCTTTAAATGCACTGGACATAAAATTAATAGTCCAAACTGCACTACACTCTTAACAATTTCTTTTCAATTTCAAAATTTTAAGTCCAAAGGCCACACAGATTAATTTCTTCCATTTTACTTCTAATGAGTGAAGTTATTCAACTCATTAGAAGGTCATGCATCATTTCTTCGCCAGCGGATCATTCTGTGGCTGGGCATAGTATTGCCATAGCTCTATAGCTTTGTTCGCCACTACCTCTTCACATTGCTCTGGGATCTAAAAAAAAAAATTATTTTTATTACCTAATTATATTAATTATACTAATTACTAATTATATTCATTACTTATTAATTATATTATTATTATTATTATATATGTAACTGGTATTCACGATTTACGATTTTTAATTGCCGATATTTTGAACTATTTGCATAGCTCGTTTTCAGGCCTTAAACGTTTTTTTAACATTTGTTTACCGAACTTTATCCACTATTACTAGCCATGCAAGTGGTTCGATATATCGGCAATTAAAAATAGTAAATCGTGAGTACACAATGTCATTTTGTTTATTGCTTTCAATATACTAAATTTGGTAGTAAGCTTGTTTTAGAGATGATAACTTTATTGTGCTCTCAGTTTTGAATTTCGTTCCATGTTTAGACAAATACTGATCTATCATATAAAAAAATATAGTGCTAGTTACCTCCGAAACGCATTTTAGCACTTCGTCTCCATTCATGGCTTTGAGAATATTTCTTCTCAACGTTATCAGCAGCATTACAGCTACAAATGAGAGAATTTTTGGTGCACCACTGCAGACTTTGTCCCATATTCTAAAAAAATTATAGGTTACAGCATATATTTTTTATAAAAACATGCAAACTGGATAAAATTTTACAGAATCATAGTTAGACAGGGGAGGTACCATTGCCGTCTTCATAATCCGATGTGAAGCAACTTGGTTACAAACAACTTTTAGTTGGAGAGGTTTGGTTATGAGTGATACGTGCAAGAAAGCAAGGAAGGCGAAGTCTACATTAGTACCAACACATTTTAACATGGCTTCCTTGAATCCAACTCTCTGTGAGGTCATTTATGAATGTTCGTTGGGTGCTTACTGAACATTAGATAGTCAAGGTAGTACAGTTGAACTGGGTGGTACCACGATTGTACCTCATAATCCACCATTAAACATTTCTCGTTTTTTGGATGGAGAAATTTGCTTGTCAGCTACACTCATAAGCAAGGTGACCATCTCAGTCCTCAGGAGAAGCCACACATATTTACAAGAATTTAAGACTAAGACAATCAGGACTTGAATTCTGTTGGCCATATGGCCCCATGACCGCAGAGCCTATTTATCATCAGATGGCCTGCACGCTCGTTTGCTACTTACTGAATAATGTTCCTACTGTAGATATCAACTTACTTGGTAAGTGATGTGTCATCCAATACACCTGCGAAACAGCAGTTAAACCATTTGGTTAATGGCAATGCATCCCATGCATTGATCTCCACTAGATGACTGCAATATAATAAAACCTTGAAAGTGAGAATTTATCAAACATTTTTAACATTGATTATTTAATGAAGTAAAATTAGTATATTGGAAATAAATTATATATAGTCTAAGATCCCACAATAAAAAGACATTCACCAAACTGGTTAATGGATGAAAAGTTTTTTACATCAAATTTTAATAATCATAATAATAAAATATATTGCATATAGGTTGTTAAAAAATTCAGTCCAGAATACCATTAATTGACATTTTTTTTTATATTTCAATGGTTTGGTGAAAACAAATTTCATAACAAACAAAAGTATGAAAACCATAAAATATGGGTATTTTTGTTGGGTACTTCTCTTGGGTTACTTGATGTAAACAGGTATATCAATTGCAGTAGTTTTGCTACTGCAATTTAAAATATTTATTAAAAAATTAAATACTTGTAAAGCTGTGAGTCCTCCTTTTCTAGCATGGAACGGCAGGCATCCCGCAAACGTGCCAGTTCCCGCTGCATACCGCACACAATCTCCGTCATGCACTTGCACACCCAGTACACATCTGCCTCGTCTTCATACAGCTCCAGCAAAGTGTTTGCTATGGGGATAAACGTGTCCGCTGACTGGAAAAAACATATTTAATGATTATTTCAAACATGTTTATTGCACTAGTCCAGCTCACTTTAGTGTATGGTGATGCTCCTAGTATTGAGAGGTATTATTGTTCTGGTCAAAGTTAAGGAAACCTCTGGTCATTTTACAAATTAGATAATAGTAAGCCACTTCTCAGAATAGCAACACTATTATGATTGATTTCAGATCGGACTATTCTATATAGAGTTGACTATCTGATGATAAGCGGTCACTGTTACCTATAGATATCTCTATATCCATAGACATTAGTCAGGTGGCCTGCATGCTCATCTGCTATTTCACAATTATACAAAAATATTTCAGTGTTTTATGAAGTTTTTTTTATTCACGAACTCTAGTAAGTCAATAGTGGAGCTTTTGCTCCACCATATGCACGTTTTACTACCATGTAAGTTGTGTTACCATTCAGTTAACATTTTCCATGCAGCATACAACAGTCCTCTGTATTACCAGGGGTAATGCACTTGGGACTTGGACACACCTGTCATGTACATACAAATCTGTATAGATTTTGGTGAACACAAGTGCTGTATTTACATCGGTGTTACAAGATTGCAGGCGGAAACAACATCTGTGTATTTGTAGATGCTACACGGATGCTAAAAAATACAATATTTTAGTGAATTATCTGCGCATCTTCAGTCAACAATAAGCTCCAGGGTAGTATCATCCTCTGCAACACTGACTCGATGCAATATATGAGCACCACAGTCAAAGTGTTAAACAGGCATGAAAGCTTAATTTTCATGGAAAAGTTGCATTAATGTTAAATAACAAACATGTTTAACTAACACAATAATTGGTCTCTGGAAACAATGGTGGTTTCCGTTCCTCATTCTCTAGCAGCCACATAGCCAGCAAGATCTGGCTTCTTGGTGCACTCATGTCCACCAGCTCGAGCATTTCCACAGCATAAAGCAAGTCATTGTACTGCTCGTTGCGCTGCTCTGATACAAATTTGTGGGAATCTGGGTACACCGGGAGGATGTCTGAAATAATATGGAGTAATTATTATCATCCCATTATTTAGGCTACTGAGTATGTCTCATTTAATAAAAGGATTGTGCTATAATCCAAGCAAGCAGCTAAGAGCAGATTGATAGACTCAACCGACGGTTGAGAAAATTATGTATTCCCCTATATTTTCATTATTTTTCTATACATTCTTATCATAAATTTGCCTCGCTACAAGGCTCAATAGCACAGTTACACTGTTCCCAAAGACATGAATAAGTGTATGTTTATAAAAGCGGGGTAAATCTCGATTTAACGTCGAAAAGAGGGTAACTGACCTAATAACACTTTCCATACTAAATTTCTGTAAGCGGCAGGTACTGTGAAGCGCAAACAAAACTGTTTCAGCTTAACTCTGTCCCATGGCTTTTCCTTCATCAGTATTTCCAAGGATTTCTTCTCTTCGACTCCTCGACAGCCGACCTTTTCGTAGTACGAAGAACGAAAGTTTCTTTCGTCGGTCATCTTGGCAATTGAGAGGAACAATCAATAGAAATACTTTGTAACGCTTTATTGAATTAACCACATCCTTGTATTTTTTTACGATTAAAAACAGTTACGGCTTTTATTATTTTGCCTGCATAAAACTTAATGATACTTGCCGCATATGACATCAATCAATGTCTAGTTTGTCAAAATTGTCAATACCTATATAAAAAATATAAAAATGCAACACTATATATTATGGAAATCTACAGCTGCTAGTCAATTTTTTAAAAACTTTATAAATGTGATTTCATTTATGGTTAAAAATAAAATGTATAATAATCCGTTATAAGCAATAAAACACAAAAAAGAAAAATGACTTTTTAGCCATTGCTTCATGCGAAAGCATATTAAGTCAATGCATTTAATATAGTTTTAATCTGGTCAAGTAAAATACGAAGAAATAAATATATTTTTTATTTAGTATGTTTCGTACAGATATATAAAATTATTAGCTGTTGTCGCTATTAAGAAAAATAGGGTAGTTGCGGTAAAAATAAGGTACATTGAAAAACACGGACAGCTTTCTGTTCCTGGCCCTTTCAATTGTCATTTAGAAATGTGATTGCTAAATGACAATTGAAAGTAATTATGATTGTAACACTAGATAGCCGTAATTGGTTAATGGAATAAGTCATTAACTATATATTTGGTTAAATCCATGCAGTATCGCTTCTGATGCGCGAAGCAATCCTTATATTTCTGTGTTCTCTAAATATTCGTATATAGCATAGATAAGTATATTGAAACATTTGAATAAGTGTAAATATTCGTTATATTTTTTGTATCAAAATTATTGTGGATAGTTTCAATACATTTAAATCTTTTGAATCACTCACATCCAACTGATGTTTAAAAATTAAATTTCCGTAAAATAAAACATAATTTTCTATTTAAATGTAATATACATTACACGAGTTTAAAGTAAAATAAAATAAGAACATACTTTTTTGAGGGTAAAACGGAATGTTTAGATAACATTTAGAATTTCTATATTCAAATTTCGATCAAACAAAACAAATTTTGTTGTCATAGAAATATGTAATAGTGCGAGTTTCTTTATATCACCGAATAATAAAAAATATACTCGAAATATATGCTAGGTTTATTAAAATTTATCTTGAAATAAATATGGCTGAATCTATATCTTCAGCCAGTGATCCTGCTTACATAGAAAAGAAAAGAGATGAGTTAAGACTGTTTTTTAAAGACGCAAAGTTTCCAAAAGATGTAATCGAGGCGATTATTGAGAATGAACTAAAGCCTATAACCGATGATGAAATTAAAAATAGGCCTTACATAGCTGCTTCTTGGCCAGGCCAAGTCAAATCTGAATATGAAGTTATGACCGGACAGCCTTTTACTGAAATTAAGGATTTTGGTAAGCCCTTAACTGTAGAGGAAATAAAGGAAATGCTTAAAGACAGTCCTATTATTGCTGAGAAGGCTCGTCAAATACAAATAACCACTAATAATGACAGTAAAAGTACTCAAATACCTTTCGATCAAATAAACTTGAATTATTCTGACATGCAAATGGAGCTGTCATCAGCAAACAATGAGGATGAGAGAAATAATATAAAATATAAGAATATGCAAGCATTAATGAACTCTATAGCAGGTTATAAAGTTGTAAGCAAGCCTAATTCTGATAAACAATCGGAAGAAGTAAAGGAAAGCAGCAGTAGCAATGATGAAGAGGAATTTGAAGCAATCGATAAAGTTGTAACTGAATATACTCAAAAATCTTACGAAACTAGATTTCAGGAGACGAAAGACATGTTATTAAAGTTAGCAGATAAATACGATGATCCTAATTTTAAAAATGAATCTCATTCTACTGAATTAGAGATCCAAGAAAGTCCAATCCTTAAAGAATCTTCTTCGCAATTGGTTAAAGGACAAAAGCGACAAACGTTTTTTGAGGAAATCAAAGAAAATTATTCAATAAATACAGCGATGAACATTTCTTTGAAAGATAATCCTGTAACACTTGACCTTAGTGGAAAAATAAAAAGCAATGATGGGCCAGACAAGAATGGTGACAGTAAACATGACGATAACTTAGAAGACGTTCTTTCGAGTAGTTTTAGAAACAAACTTAAGAGTACAGAGAAAACTTTGCAAGATATAAGTGATATTTTAAATTTAACTCAAACGCACAAAACTTCAGATAGTAACGAAGTATGTACGCAAAATGAAAGATTTAATAAAGACAAAGAATTAAATAGTGACATCTCGCCAGAAAGAACACCAAATCTTGAACCTTTAACTAAAATTGAAAACACTAATAATCAGTTGGATAAAACAAATAGAGAAATTATTAATACAATCGAGTCCGAGAAAATAAATAGACATGATTCTAAACAAGAACAACTTCAACAAAATCATATGAAATTTGATGAAAAAATGGAAGAAACTTTACAAACTGCCTTAGAAGAAATATTTGAAATAGGTCGAAATGATAACAGAGACAATAAAGAACTTGAGTTTAAAGAAATGAAAAATCTTGCACGAAATATAGTCGAGGGTGCAGAAAATCTAAGCACTTTAATTCGAGAAGACATAACTAATAAATTAAACAGTATGAATGAACTATTGAACGACGTTAATGAGGCTTTGGAGAATTCTCGGAAATCAAATATGGTTTATCAGAAGTTAAAAGCGGAGGGCGAAAATATAAAAAGGGAAAGAGCTCGTGAAAATGAAATGAGAAAACTTAAAAAAATTGCAGAAGTTACTGAAGAAATTACAGACAAAAATGAAGTAACTCAAGGCGGCGTTAGTCAGTCTGACATAGATGGCATACATAATGCCATAGGGGAACTCAACGAGGAAATAAAATGTCACGAAAAACGTGTTAATAAAAGCAAAGCTAATTATGAAATAAGAAATGAAGAATGTAAGGAATTTATGAAGGAAGTTGATGTCATACTTAAAAAATCTCAAGGAATTTTGCATCCACCTAAAGCTAGTACTAGTATTGAAATTACTGAAGTCAAAAAAATGGATAAATCTGATGAAAATGATACAACACAAGCTCCAGATGTTGTTGAAGAAAAAGTGAATCAATATATTGGTGAGAATCAACGCAAGGAACTTTGGGATATAGACATTATATATAAAGATGAGAAAAATAACCAATTGGCTGAACTAAGAAAACAAGAATTAGAAAGAAATAAACGCATTAACGATCTTCTGTACGATATAAAGGATAAAATGAAGGATAATAAAGACGTTGTGCGAATAGCCAATAATTTGCTAAAACGAGAGGAAACGAGAAAAATCAATGTTATTGAAAATACTAGAAAACAGGACTTGCCCTTTGTTGATGCTAAAGCCGATTTACAGGCTCAAGGTGACCACGTGTTCATAACTGAAAAGCCTAAATTAGAAATTGCATCTAAGCCAAAAATATCGGAAATTTCACCAAACGCAACAGGTACCAAACATGTATTTTTGAAATAGATTACATCAGTACTATAAGGAAGCTGCCACTATTGAACAGGGTTTTAGCTGCTGCCCAATTTGAGTTATGAAACGGTTATAAGCCACACGTACTCTTGGACACAATCAGATTAAATTTAAATTGAAAAGGTTGACACCATAAAGGCGATGATAACAAATAATAATTACAATAAACTGATATTGAGTAATGATAAACAAGGTCATTCAATCTCAAATTGGGTTAAATTCTTTCTGAGGTCTGCAACAGATGCATTGCTACTCTTTGTCTTAGCTCTCTCTGCTTAAAAAGTCAACAGCAAAGTAAAATAATATTACATATATAACACGACTTTTTAAAGACAGTAATAGGTACGGCGGTAGAGCCTTTGGAGTCGTACCAAGCAGTTCTAGTAGAAATTGAGATTATAGACCATACAAATTTCTTGAACAACATCCATATTTCCAGAATCTTCCTCTGCAATGTCCTTGGCCGAAGAAAAGAAGAGAAAAGAAGAATCAGAAAAGGAGAAACAAAATGTGTTACGGTTGAAAGTAGACAAGGAAATGGAGGAGTTAAATCGCGGGCCCCGGATGACTAAGGAATTCATAAAGAATCACTGCAAACAACACAAGCTATATTGCACGCCATACCTAAATGATATATTGTATTTACATTTCAAGGTAATAATTTAATGAAGCTAGGAAATAAATTGATTTTCTTTTATGAAATTAAAAAAAACAGTTGTCGATATTTCAACAGCTTTTTAAAGAATTGGATTCGGTTACAGACGCGTTGCTATTTCTGACGACTTAGTTGGTCGCCTCATAGGTGAATTGGAGTTATGTTGATGATTCCAGATTTAAGGGACCGTTTTGAATGGATGCGATTAATTTTAACGTATAGTGAAGCGATGCGGAAGATTATCTAAAGCAATTGAATATAAAAGTTTCTTAAAGCATTTGTATAAAGTAATAATGTATAAAGCTGTACAGCTGTACCGCACAGAGATCGTCAACATCCTTACGTAGTTCTTTAGGGAGCTATGAGAGAGGGAACTATGTAAATATTTTATGGAAATAAATATTTTTTGCACTATAGCGAGCAATTGTAGTTCTGGTAACTGACGAAAATCTGGAATTTGTTTGCGTAATTATTGATTAGTGTATGATACTGTGAAATGAACTAATTACGAAGAAACCTATGATTTTGATGAGGTATCTCGTACAATTTTTAAACCTTAAGGTAAGCAATTCTTGTGTTACGCTGGGAAGGATGTGGTTGCCAGCAATACTTAGCTATAGTCGGCAACGAACACTGCATATCGAGTCGTCTGTACGAGAGTTTGATGTTTCGTTAACTTAAAAAAAATGTTATCTTGTAGGGATTCTCCAAGATTGAAAATTTGGAAGAATACACAGGATTGAAATGTCTATTTCTCGAAAACAATGGCATTCAGAGAATCGAGGGGCTGGATAACCAATCAGAACTTCGGTGTCTTTACTTACATTATAATATTGTGAGGAAAATCGAGAATCTCCAGGGTTGTCCAAAGCTCGATACATTGAATCTAGATCATAACTTCGTCACG
>DWON01007695.1:0-12691 GCA_018251015.1 Phocides pigmalion okeechobee
ATCGTACCAACCAACCAACGGTATGGTAACATTTTCGTAATAATTATATTGTACTAGTAAAGTCTGATATAGATGTGGCATTTGTGTCAACAATTAAGAAACTTTTATCTTAGATCACTAACATTTAAAACGGTGGGTCTATAAAATTTTCTTTGCTTTTAAATTCTGAGTGCAAAATTGAAGGAACTCTCTGCTACCTTTGTCTTTGCGCACCAAGCAATAGCCTATCGTCACCGTTATACAAAGCCTTTCTTTAAATAAATACATAAATGCAACAGCTGACAATGGGATGGGGATGTATTGAACCTAGCTTCAACCCTTAATATCACAATCAAAAACGTAAATATTTCTAACATCACAAATAATCAGTATGGTAAAAATAAAAAATATGTATCCATTCAGAATTTAATTTATTTATTTTATTGTTTCTAATAAACAATTATAATTATTAGCAATATATCCAGTCACATATGCGTGTCCGTATTTACATGATGCAAGCATAAATAATTTAAACCCGTGATTGTGATAGCCTGGTAAGCCTAGTGGAAAGATTCCTTTCTATCATTCGGGTGTCCGGGATTCCAACCCTCGGTATATCTATGGAATTTCCAAGGTAATTTATTACTGCGTGCTCTTACAGTGAAAGAAAACATCGCATGGGGAACTATAACCTAAGACTTCGTATTTTGTGAATAAATCCGTGTACAGTGGTCAAACAGTAATGGACTATTATGATTATGAAATCTAATAACCAGATACCTGGGATCCGTCATTCATGATTCATAGTTCACAATATCACATCTATCTTGATTCAGAGCTATTAATAATTATTAAAGGCTAGGACCTAATCGTGTTTCGTACGTAATTTATGTATGTTGAGGCTCATTAGCCTCAAAGGGATCTCTAATAAAAGCCTATCAAATGTCGCTCAAAACAAACATAGATATACTTTGATAGTTTGTTATAGGACATGTTTAGTTTTGAGGAAATAACATGTAATAATGATTGACGAAATTAAAAAAAAAATGCTAACCAAATCTTTTTCGAAATGATTATCAAAATTCTGAGTAATGTATTTTTTTAAAAAACACCTAAAACAAAATAAAAATCGTTATTCGAGTCATATGATGCATTAGTGTAATATCACAATTTCAAATATTATTTGTTACCCAAGCGCTTTGCTGGACACTTGTAAATGTAATAATTATAAATAAAATAAAAATAAAAAAATATTTCAACCGTAACCGTAATCCACCGTAACCATGGTACCCTTAGGTATCGAAATCATAAATAGCCCAATATTTGTGCACTTTTTACACGTTCTTATTATATCTATACCAATTTTCGTACCAAACTGAGATATAGACAGACAAACAGACACAAAAATTAATAGTCAGGCAGATAGACAAAAAAATAAACAAAAAAGCTACATAGAATTAGGATCAGTGAATTATGAAACGATTAGTTATTATATAGTCAAGATAACAGTTGAAAGTGCATATTGATCTCATTACCTGTGTGTGTTAAATGCATAATGAGTAAGTAAAGTACATTGCGTCATAACACACATAACGTTACAATAAATAGAGCTTTGTATATCATAGAAAATGCAGTGTGTATAAATAATACCAGTTTATAATACTGAAACGCTGAGTATATATTTCATCCCGCCACATTCGCTGTCATTTACCATATTGCTCGCTGTGCATAATCACTCATATTTTATACATCATGTTTTACACGCGACGTGTTTCGAACTTCAGGGAATAAATTATATTATTAATTTACATGTCAGAAGATATATTCATATGTATTAATGGAATTGAACAGCCAAACGAGAATACAATGTATAATGTTTTTGATTATAGCGAAAGCGAAGTAGCATCCAGTTTATTTTAATTTAAGTCTACCCTGACTTCCAGACATTTGTGACTAACAGTATATCAAAAATACCTCGTTTTCTTCTTATGCTATGCAAATGACAAAGCGATCTACTCAATAGTGCATTTATCTGTACTGCTGCTCATGAAAATCTGTAATCTATCCCAAATATATATTTTTTTAAGTCCCATTGAAAGTTGATTTTGGGTTGCTAGCTTGTGGATTGAGGACTAAGTTATTATAATTTTATGTTGGAACAAATATACTTATTGTGAAACGACCATTTTTGAAATTCCATTGACAAGTAAATGATTACAGGAAAAGTTAAGTAAATCGCCGGATTCCTTAACACGAACACTCCACTCGCTTTGATTCTTCAGAACGCTAGGAGCTTTTTCGTTCCCACCTTTTCACTTAAAAGTTACAAAAACTTTTAACTAATTACTTGATCCGTAGTCCGTTGGTAAAGATGTTCCGGAATGCTTTTAATTTACCGAAGCCGAGCAAAGCTTGAATGGAAGAAGTCATTTCACTGAATATTTTGTCAAAATATTGCTTTCAGTTTTGATCTCAGATATTTGAATAATGAGAGTGACTCGAAGATTGTCAGAACCATTGCAAACGTTTTAATTAAATTCGGTTAAAGTACAATACAGATGACGTAAATTAAAATGAACATGCTGATTTACATTTTGATTATAGTTCATTACTTCCGTCTTATAACTTTTAATAAGTAAAACTTTGATGTTTCTATTTCTCATACGTCTTTTCGAATTTTGTACAATATATTTGGTTTGTTTATACGGTTTTTTCAAAGCGATTGGCGAGCATTTTTGTGTAAATAACATTAACGGGTGTACAGTTATTATTATTACAGTTCTTTAAAAATTAGAAAAATATTTTTTGTGAACATAATTCAATTAGCTTACGTGAACAACATTCTACTAAAGTTGTTGCCTTGTTAAGGCAACTAGCGCAATGCCTTAAGCGTTAATTACGTGTAGATAAACTAGCAATGAATATCAAACAAGTACGTGAAATTGAGTACACAGAAATTTTGTAAATTAGAAACCTTGTAGACTAATCTATAAGGGTCATGCTCGTTTCACCGGCAAACATAAACTACGTAAGATACAAGAACGAAGTTGCTAAATCTAATTAATTATATTGTAGCGACTAACTAGAACAAATGTAGAAATGTAATAAAGGAAATGTGCAATTAAATGAAGCGTACGTTCCCTTTACTAATATATCTTTTTTTATTCATATAATGCTAGCTGTATCCGGCGTTGCTACGGCTTAGTGTGGTTCATGAAAGAATATATACCTAGAGTATAATTCTGGATGAGTACACTCAGTAATAGACTAGCAATAAGATTCTTACCTCTCATACGGAGATTCCGAGCTATTCGAGAATATATTTTTTAAGTTTTCCAAGGTACATACATACTCGTATGTCTTAGAAATTAATTATCACTTTCCTTAATGGAATAAAACATGGTGAGAACATCTCTATCCCTGTGAGTTTTCCATGTGCGAAGTTCATCATTTCGCATTTAGCCAGCCTTGTAGATTGTGGTTTAAATTTATCTCTCTCTGACTCCTTATAGATTTATGCCCAGCACAGAGGCAATAATGGATTGATGATGTATTAACAAATGGAAATCTCCCTCCAGGCGAGTTTTGTCGTCGCGGGTCAGGTGACCGTACTGTGGTTGCGGGGCAGCGTTAAAGAGGAGCTTCCGGAAGGTTAGCGGATCGATGTCTGTCTGCGGTGAATCAAGACGTGAGGATGCACCGAGGTCTTCAGATGCCCTCTATCTGCGGTGTGTCGAGGTATGAGGGTAAAGCCAGATGTGGAGGCGAGTAATGGCTATTCAAGCCATCCGTGAAGTCGCGGGAGTAGCTGGATCAGGAACATAAAACGTTGTCATGACACATTGCGATGTATCTGATTAGCTGTTGAGAATTGATGTCGTGAGGATACAAGTCTATCCAGGGTGTGAAGTCGCCATCATCGATGAAGTATAGAAGGGACGTATTCTTGTCTGATGTCCCAATTTGACCCAATTTGGCAAAGAGAGATCTCCCTCCAGACGGGTTCTTGTGCCTTGGGAGCGCCCGTGCTCCGATAGTCTCATTTCGGAGTTTTGTATATATGCAAGATATTTAGAAAACTTTGATAGCGTGATTCAGGATCGTGTGGCGCCATCTCTTGTCGAGTGGCAGAAAGTCGCGAATGTATAAAATCCCTTATCATTTAGGATACTTGTTTAAAACAAAAATTCAATACTGTCAAAATGAGCCTACTCATAGAGCTAAACTAAATATTCAATTACATATTATGCAAACTTAAAAAATACATAATTAACAACTGTTTACAAAAAATATGTAACGCACCGAGAATAAATACAAAAACGAAACCAGTGTTCTAAAACATTTCTAGCTTTAAGCAATGTACCCAAAATACTTGCAGCATCTCTTCTGTGTTCGGATATTTCAATGAAAGTGTCGAAAGGCCTATAATTTACCTGCATTATAGAACCTGTACTGTTTTGTACCTTATCTTTTTACGTGATTTATGATTTCTGCTTTGCATCATAAAGAACCTTACGCTCTCGGGAAGATGGTTGATGTAATGTTGGATGGTGAGGTACAAACGCAGGGAAAAGAACAGAGGACAGTGACCAACAGAGAAATATTACAAATGTACATATCTTAAGCATACTAAACTTGTCCTGTGTTTTGTTGTCAATAGGTCAACGACTGTGCAGTTGTAGCTGTAAACAACGCGCCAAAAGACCTCTCCAAACTTGGCATACCCTGTTGTTCAAGTATTTTGCAAAATCTTTATTGATGTCTTCCTGGTTTTAATATTCATAAACGAACTTTTAAAAAAGGAACTATAGAATAAATTTTAAACGTTTTTTGAAACAAAAAGAAGCAAACGAGTACGCATGCAACCTGATGTTAAGTAGTCGCTGCGGCTCATCCACATATAACCATAAACAAGACTGAAGTACCATCTGAAGACGCACGAAAGTGCCTTTCTACTTCTAAAGACTGTCTTAGCTTAACACCACCAAATACTACACATCAGCAATTAGCTGATGCATGTTTGACGAGGATAGGTCAATACTTTCTTTTACTCTCTTAAGTGTAAGTAATTCCGTAAGTTTTACTTGCTTACGTGAAAACAGTATTTTTAGTATATCGGTATCTATATGAGCATTAAAATACTTCGATTTAACCAACAACAGATCGGCTTAGCTGGCAAAATAAATAGCTGTAAAATTTTCCTTTATCCCGCAAAATTAGACATTAAAAACTCAATTTCCGGACAAGTGCCCAATTTTGAATCCAATTTACGGCTAATTAGACTGTTAAGTACAGAGGTTCGTAGAATCGCTCTGCTAAAGGGAATGGGCGTGGAAACGGGTGAAAACAGGTCTTAAACGTCCTTTTCAAAAATATTTCTGAATGTCTAGAATTTTTCAATATTGACGTAATTAACGTAATTTTTCAGTATTCACCTAATTATGTCATAATTATACAATTATTTTATCGTCATTAAGTGATTACAGGTCCAGTAGTGGGTACGCGTCTCCCTTCAGAATGTGAAGAGTTAGACTACAGTCTACCATCCTCGCTAAGTGCGTAATAGTAGACTTCACACACTTTGAAGAACTTTATGAGGAACTCTCCAAAAATTTTTTTTTATTGTGAAAGAGTAAGAAACGGGCATACAGGCCACCTGATGGTAAGTGGTTACTGCAGCCCATGGACAACCACGTCCAATCGCAAATAGAACAGAAGTTCTATTTAAGGATGGACGCGGATGCGTTCCTACTCTTGAGGACTAAGATGGTCGCCTCCAATAATGTGTATCCGTGGATTTCCTCAAATGTTTTGCTTGTCCGTTAACACTTGAATTACAAATTAATGTTATTGGCAGTCGATTGGGTAACAATGTTCAGATAAAAATACATTTAATTTTAGAATCAAGTACAGTAATATATTTGTGGCGTCATTTGAAAACCAAATGAGAAATTATTTTACCAATCCTTGCGTCACTCTCAATATTCAAGCATCCGTTTCAATAAAAACGCGAGCCATATTTTGCCAAATATTCACTCAAATTATATATTCGTTCCTTTTAACTTTACCTCGGCCACATTTACGCTAAAAGCATTTTGGAGCTCCTTAATCAACGGACTACGAATATTAATTTGATTAGCTAAGAGTTTTTATAACTTTTTAAAAAGTGGAAATGAGATAAGCTCTCTGAGGGTGCGAAAGCTGTAAAAGAAACTTGGGCTTTTGACTTAAATACGCCATATCTACGTACTTTATTAATGTTGTTGGGTAAGAAATACGCTAAATATAAGAAATATGAAGTATTTGCAACGGAAAAAATAGAATAAACTTTTTAACAATTATACAATTTTTAACAAAATAAATAATGCTCTTCCAATTTAAACTACAGTGTGCTTATAATTACATGTCATAAAAGTAATATATTTTTATTGTTATTTAGGATACAGTTTTCGAATATTGTTATAGCAATATTGTTCTTTTATCGTTATTCCAAAAACATGGTAATTTATATATTCAAGAAGAATGCCAACTTTTAGACACCAATCCAGATTTATTTACTCACAGATATCCACGACCGGTGACCAGTTAACATCATGGGTTTTACGACTATCAATTAAATTGAACGAATATATTCTAATGTTGTAAATGTTTAGCTCTTGTTCAATATTATTTTCGATACGTAACAATATAGCGTTTAATTTAATATTTTTTTAAATATTCAGGTTGGTAATATGGGTGGTTTGAAAACATTACGCTATTAACCCAGTATCATTCTCCACTAATTCGCACTGGGACATCTTGGTTCAGCATGCCCTAGGCGTTCCCGTAGTTTTGAGATTAAGCCCAGCAGTGAAGCATAAGAAGAAACGCAGCGTATGGCTTGATAATTGCTTGCAGGCGCATGATCTGGAACTATGTACGGCCATAGTCATATGACAAATGTTGTAGCAGTTTGTCAGAATGGTACGATGCGCATAATATATCACATATGCACTTAAACGATGCTGACATCACAGACACGATGCATGCATCCTCCGGCGGCTGGTTTGATACATGTTACGTTTATTGTCAATAATAATAAGATATTTTATATAGCGGATAGTTGGGTTATATTGAAAATATTTTGTCTTTATTATTATGTTCACAAAAACAGGACTTATAATAGATTGAATTATGTTGGGTGTCGTCGACATTAAATGTATTTTAAAATTTATTAAAGGACAGTTAAAAGATTTTTAATGCTTCCTTCGTAAAAAATAAGCAAAACAGTATGAATACGATTAAAATTCAAAAATGTATGTCAAGTATTCAAGTAGCGCCCTCACACACAAATTCAAATCGACACACACGAAAAAGGTTAGCTATGTTGCTATTTTAGCCTTTTGTTTACAATCTAAAACAAGTAATAAATACCTGGATTTTGATATAAAAGTATTTTTATTCATACAATTTTTGAGTTGACTTTTATAAGTTAACTATAAATGCTGTTAATAAAAAAAACTTCTAAATTTTTTGTGTATCCTGCTCAATTTCGTTACCAGTACTTCTACCAGTAACACTACACTTCAGTACGTCATATTTATGACATACTGAATTATGTTATAGTAAGTAGTAGTAAGTATACAAAAATATTAGTGCACGTAGTATCACAGAATAAAAAAAACGTATTTATAATACTGAAAGTGCAAGTGATAATAAGTTATACTAACGGTAAACGTTGAAGTGAATACTTAGTTAATTCGTGTTAATTGGTCTGTTTAATTAAGTGCCATCAACATTTCGCGCCATTGAAATCAATTTAGTATTTAGTTATATAGCATACCTACTTAATTAATATTATTAATTTCTCTATTAAAAACTTAAATTAACGACAGTCATTGTTATGTTATCGGCTACACTTTGAAGCGAGGCGACTGTCTTAGTACTCAGGAGTAGCAACGTATCTACGTTCGAGCTCAGATAGGATTTCGGTCGTGTTTATGGTTGGACGTAGATGTCTATAGGCTGCAACTACTTAACATTAGGTGGATTGCTCGTTTGCTACACTTCTCACATAAAAATATGTATACAGCACAGAAGAAATAAACAAGCAAGCAGACCACCTGGGGTAAGTATGTAAAAGTAATTTCCCTCTAATGCACATCTAAAGTTAATCCCAATTAGGATGACCTCCTCATTAGAGTAACTGATGTCGTCTATAAATGAATGGCTATGCTAAGGAATAAGTGAAAAGGATTCAACGCATTTATGATTATTTTCATGTAAGAATCTTGTTCGGTTCGTATTTGACAGTAAGTAGCCGTGGCCACTTAACATCAGGAAAATTTGGAAGACTATCCATAAGAACCCATTACTGTCCCACTGCTGAGAACGCATCTTCTTTCCGAATGAGTTCTTTCATCAAACCGCAAAATTAAATTGTAAATATGAAAATAAATCATTTCTATAATCAAACCCACAAATTTAACAACTTTACGCCGAACTATCTGGTGTAAGTTTCCTAGCGATGTTTTTCTTTGCCTATACATAAAGTAATATTTCATTTCGAATAACCACTTAGCTTGAAAAAATTAAAGGTGCGTGCCAGGGTTTCCAATTCCGGAGAGCAAGGTTTCAAACTTACCCAAAAACTAGCAGTTATAGCTATTTACTAGATTTCCTACTTTTGGGTATCATAAAAAATATACAAAGAGATTACATAAACTAAAAATATACAAGGAGAATATAAATATAACTTCATAACTAATATGTTTACTTGGCCGGGAACCACTAAGGAAACCTTCATCTTATTAGACCGGTATGATTAACGCTGCGCTACGTAGATTGTTTAAGTATTTGAAACAGCTGAATAGTTCTAGTAACATCATTCGCGTAATTATAAATACAACGAATAGTTCCAAAACTATCGTGGCCGCGTACCTTAATTAATATTTGCTACAGATTAAATCTCACTCGGTCTAAATTAACTAAATAGTAGTTAGAGTGAGTTATTACTAATATTCACCGCCCACGGTTTAGTGTTCTAGTTTGAAGAATATGGTAAGATAAAGTGGCTTTAGTCCTCTGAAGTAGCAACATTTCTATGAACGACTACAGATATTCGTCTTATGTATATAGAGTTGGTTATACATGTGTAAGAGAGGCAGCGATCTCTTAACGTAAGGCTTGTATATACACAATTTAAATAGCTGATAGAACTACTGTTTAACTGAAACGTAACCACCACAGTCTTCATTATCTGCCGTGAAATAATTCATGTGTTTCTGTTAAAGATTAAACTTAACTTATCAACTGTTAAAGGTTGCAGGTATAATTACAAGTGAAGTAGTTATCTCTGTCGTCAAGAGTAACAACACATCTACCTACGACCTTAAAAAGAACCAGTTCTGTTTGAAGTCTATAGACTGCAGCGACAATTTAACATAAAGTGACCTGTTAGCTCAATGAATTCTCCTTTATCATTAAAATAACCGGTTATCATTAATGTAAGTTCCGGTTACAAGTACAAAAATATCAGTTCAGATGTAAAGTCTTCGCAGAACATTTCCTTGCAAAAGTTCCAATGAAAATCAAAAAGGGTAATGAAAAATAATCTTCACGGAGCCTGAACTATTTGAATGTCCCAGCCCGACTTAAATAGTGAGGCGGAGTGTCGCGAGTTGAACCGTAAACCCGCTTTTAGGTAAATAAACCGCGGGTCTCCGCTGGCACTCAGTCCGCCTAGCCTACAGGCCTCTGTGAATACGTAATGAGCGGCCTTTTATAATTAAAATTACTGTTTATGAAAAAATACATACGATTCCTTAAATAGAAGCAAAGGTACGTCAAAAACCTTTCCTCAGAATTGAGGTTGAAAACACACATTCATTTTTAAGAAGTTAGTACAAAATCCGGCAGGTAAGTACGAGTTGGGCTCAGTGTTGACGTATGTGAAACCATTAGCGAACATTTGAATTTGAATAGCTTTTTCTTGTTGCCGTTTCTTAAAAACGGTTTAGGTATTGTGATAATAACTTAACCGTCATGATGTTCTCAACATAGTTTTTTAGAATATATTTATTATACTTACGTTACTTTTGTTTCTTTTAAAAAGTAGATAAAATGACTAACAATTATGTATCAACAAGCAGTTTTATGTATCAACATAATAAAATGAAATAAATATTGTGTTCATATGTGTTTAATATTCATTTGTTATTAATTAATTTAATATTTTCTATCAATACACGATACCTCATACGTGTTTGTGGTACTTTGTCGACGGTCAAAATGAATTCTGTAAAGATACAAATTTAGATGTTAATGTTTGGATGTGATTGGATTTGAAAATATAATTATTCTTATATAATATTATTATTCTTATAAAACTCATTTACTATTGTAATACATAACAATAAATAACATTTATCCTGTCGTTTTCGTGCAGCGGTGTCCGCACTGATGATCAAATGCCAAAGAAATTTCTCTAAAGCACCAAAGGAATTGTGAACAATAGCAATCTACGTCGTAGTCCGCCTACGACCAAAATCGCTACGTCGTAGAACCACAGCACTAACTACTAGGTAATAATAATAATGTAATTATAGTCGGCGTAATTTAGATGATAATTATCTTGATACGCTTTACGTACGTAATTGTGACACGACTGGACTACTGATGGTTTCCATACCGATATCTAATGTATGAAATAATATAATTGAACAATTATGATAAGCTCATAGTTGCGTGTTCTCTACGAAATTTATATGGAAAGTAGTAATTATCGCCGTCACGCAAACAGTTAATTATTTCGCTACACGCACATACATCTCTTTATAAAACTTTTGTCACTTGCGTATAACCTTGATTTTTGTGTGTATACACGCCCACAACGTAATAAATATGACTATCTTTAACAGTGTTTTTAAATTACAAATGTTGTTAATTTTATCCATATCTTGGTATACGATATCAGAAAAAAACAGCTCAAAATATAACCCACATCGAAGCTGCTACTAGGGAAAAATAAATAGAAGTAGGATGTTGATATATATTTTTTTGTTCTAAGCTGGGCACTTAAAAATATTCTTATTGCTAGATAGGTTAATGGTTAACTTAATGCAAAAATAATCGGTAAAATCGGTTAATAAGTCAAGGGGTTCCGAACATATTGCACATTTACAATAATAACTACCTAATTAAGAAAATAAAGTTTTTAAAATATGTAAAATAATTATTCGCTTATATATAAATGTTGTAAATAATATATAAAGACAAATTTAGAACCTCCTTCTTTTCTTGAGTATTGGTTAAAAATATACAAGTAAACAAAATTTAATTAAAATGAGCGATTTTAATGAAGGTGAAGTATGGAAATCTATTTATAAATTTATTATTTGTGTTACCATGAAGATGCGGGGACTATTATTGAACAATGTTTTAGTTTCTGCTGGATACCTCAAATATTTATATACAGTAATAACAACGCGAAATATAAAACAAATAAACCGTTAACTTATATAAAATGTGCATCCATTGTTAGTTAATATTATCCGTTACCTTAAGAACGAATTCCGCATCGTGCTATCTTTGCTCCGGAAATGCAGTGCACTCGGAGAGGAGCTAGACTTATAAATTATTCAAAGAGCGAGACACTTCAAATATAGCACAGTCGCTGCGTTATTTTAGGAACGCCGATGTTGCCGACGTCATCATGGCTCACGAAGGGCCTTAAGGAATGTTCTTGTACAACATAAACATTTTTGATAAAGATCCCACCACTCTACTATGCAGAAGTACCAGGATCGACGCTGGGATATATTCACCTGATATTTCCAAGTCGTTAAAACAGTAATAACCGGTAAGTAGGTAGGTAGTAATAAGTTTTCCGTTCTCTCACTTGGGAGGTCTGAGGTTTTCAAAGTTATGTGCGTATTATAAGTTCATTATCACTTACTTTAAAGATAAATCAAAATATCGTGAGAAAATCTACATCCTGGAGTGGTATCCATAAAGTTCTCAGAGATGTGTCAATACACGAATCCACACTATGGCCTAAGCCTTCTGTACTTTTTAGTGCACCGCCGCCCAAAAAAAATTTAATCCACCGTAAAGCGGTTGCCGGGTGCACTTATAAAACAGGCGACCAACTCAGGCATAGCAACGCATCTATCCACGACATCACGCAGGTCTTTAAGCGTGTTTGAGGTTGAACGTAAATGTTCATAGCCTGCAGAGAGAATTTAACATCAGACGGTCAGTACGCTCATCTGCTACTTTACATAAAAAACGCTCCTCATTCTGAAAGGAGACTTATGCCCAGCAGTGGGCCAGTAATAGTCGATTAAAATATCTATAAATTAAAGATTACTTTTGGGTGTTTAATGTAGGTTTTTGTGTAAGACTGCATAGCTTTTTCATGAAATCATAAAGTAAACGACTTTGCAATCCGCCTGATAAAGGGTTAAGGGTTTGCTACGATTCCTGGGCATCAGTTTCATACACAGCAAGACGCTTTTCAGATGTCGATTATACATACCGTTGTTACGGTCCTTAGCAGCACTAAGGAATGTCAAGACCAAATACATAGCAGGACTATACTGTTTTTAAGCAGTGTGCCATGCAATTGTATACATATAGATATACTTTATATATGGATTTAAAGGTGGTAGAGCCGTTAGAGCTCGCCCGGGGCGGCACCACCGCCACCCTCATAACCCGCCGTAAAGCGACA
>DWON01007696.1:0-12691 GCA_018251015.1 Phocides pigmalion okeechobee
CACCTGATGTTAAGTGGTCACTGCAGCCCATGGACAACCACGTCCAATCTCAAACAGAACAGAAGTTCTGTTTAAGGGCGGACGCGGACTCTTGAGGACTAAGATGGTCGCCTCCATTAATGTGTTTCCGGCAACCACACCTCCCCAACCGAAACACAATACATGAAGAACATGTTGCTTTACGGCGGCTTCAATAACATGTCGCTTTTCTCGTCTACGAATACACAGACGTAATGTCCGCCTCCAGTCTTGTACCGCCGACGTAAACTCAGCACTTTAGTTCGCCCGTAATCCATACAATTCGTACGTACAACACGGGCGTGTACGAGCCGCAAGCGCGTTACGCCGCGCATTACACAGCAACGTTGTAAGAAGCAGGGAAACTGTTAAAGTACATTCGCGACTACATTAACCCTTTGCGTGCTAGAATTTATGCGCGTGACTGTATTTAAGTAATTAAGTATGATAAGCAATACTACTATTAATGTAATATTCAAAATTGTTCTCTTATTAATAATTATGAATTAAAATTTGCAATAAGGTTAGTCAGCTAACGTTTCATCGTGTATCAAATTAGTCATTAATGCGAGTTGAGTCATTGCGTAGATTTGTCCAGTTAATGTTCATAATTCCTATAATAAAAATTTAATAATATTACCCAAGATATTGCATATGTGAAGACATCGTGTGCTGATGGAATTAACGCAAATAATGAATTTATTCTCCATTTGTTAGCGTTTGAATGCTATACCGTCAACCACGCCCACAACATTAGTCCACTCATAATTACACCGAGTCAGCGTTGCGGGGCCAGCACATAAGTCCACCCAACGCTTTCCCTGTGTCGTTCCTATATTACATCGAGCCAGTGTTGCGGGAGGTGGACTAAACTGGTGTTGTTTTCTCTAACCTGGAGATGCGCAGACATTTGTAAGAAATATTGTATTTTTTAGCATCTGTGTATCATTTAATAATACACAAACGTTGTTCCACACGCAATCCGTACAGATTTGTACGTACACGACAAGTGCGTACAAGCCGCAAGCGCGTTACTCCACCTAATACTCAAGAGTTGTGTATCCCGCAGGGAAAGTGTTATGTTATTCTTCTCTAGAATTCTTTTCACGTTTTTCCAAGTCCAGTCTAGACTTATGCAATATCTTGCTTATAAACTTTAGATTTAATTAAACATTACTGTAATTACTTTTTGCTTGACATTTTTATTTTCAATTTATTTTACAGTTAAATCTGCCTTTATACATAATATATGTAACGTGACCATATAAAGTTCATTAACTACTATAGTCCAAAAAATATAAAAACGAGTAATTAAATGTATTTGTTTAGTTATTCTATTGTCTATGATCTCGTCCTGATTAGTAAGAAAGGGTAATGGCTAGTTAGGTGTGCGTAAGGGTGGTAAAATTGTGCGCTATGGACCTAAAACACTGCCCTAATTATCTCCTCTCTATGTATGTTGGAAGAGTAGGAAACGAGCGTGCAGGCCACCTAATGTTAAAGAGCCTCTGTAGGCTATAAATAGTCTCTGTTACCTACAGGGAAACCAATAATACAAATCCAACCTCAAACAGAACTAAAATCTATCTGAGATCATATGAAAATTCGTTGCCATTCCTGAGGACTAGGATGAGATGGTCACCTCGCTTGTATGTATGGCTGGCAACTCTCCAATAAAACACAAGTTATTTTAGGGCGGTTTATCAGGGCAACGCTGGTACCTTCCTGGCCGAGCCATAGTCCTACCAACTGTCTCACCCGTAACTTATGACCAGTCGTTAATTTTGACTAAATCTGAAAATATTTTTATAATACAATTAAAGAAATAAAACTTATATTTTTTTAAAGTATGTGTTTATCAAAACACAGAATCAAATCGCTAAATCAATTATTCAGCTAATCGATAGACTTATTACTAATTAGGACGAAATATATGATATAGTCTACAAATTATAGCTATCTATCCTAAGTTTATTAAGCATCTGACTCCTAGTAAAACTCCAGAAATCTGTCTTTATCGGACATTGTTTTTAAATATTTATAGATAGTAATTGGACTCGCAGACATTAAATCATATTGACATTGAAAATATGTGGATCATATTTATATGTTCAAGTGTTTGATGTCAATAAAACTGCCATATTGTTAAAATCTGATGTTTTAAAAAAAACAAAAATTAAAAAATTAAAGACATGCAATATATTGACATCATGCCTATTATTATAATCTGTATTCAAAGCCTTATCTATCATCATTTACTGTCATGTCTATTCCTAAACATCTGTCGTTTGATAATACATCTTGTATAAATTTCCTTTGCAACTTTTTTCTCGTATTGACAACATTTATAGAACGCTGAAATATATGCAATGTTTTTTGAAAATAATTTCTTGTATTTTATACGTTGCTCGTTAGCCTTTCGTTCTGATATTGATTTTTCTAAGGGCTATATGTATGTGTTTATTACTATGACAAACACATCTGATTTAGATTTTCCTGCAAATTAAGAAAAACGAGGTGCAATATTGCGCAATTTTTATCATATGCACAAAAATATGTATCAACTTTTGTGACCACAGATTATAGACTTTTCGTTCTCATATTGATTTTATAAGAGCATGTGTATATGTAATCTATATTGCTACGACAAAGTTATTGCATCTGATCTAGATGTTCCCGCATATTGCAAAAAAAATGCAATATTGCGCAATTTTTTATTTATACTTTAATATCAGTAAATGCACAAACCGCATACTAACTTGTTGTCACAGATTATAAAAACAGCAAAATGCAAAATTGTACAGCTACTTTATTTTAAGCAATTATTTTAAGACTTTGGATACAGTCACAGATAATAAAAATATTGGCAAATATAATGTAATTATACAGCCATTTACAAAACATTTGACCGTGGTTTTTCTAGACATGCAATATCGTTGTTAAGTAATATTTGAGTAAATTAATTTATTGCAATTCCTATAGAAATAGACTATGTATGTAAACTCTAATTTTACCTAATTGTTTTACTTTACCTAATTGTTCTAATTTTACCTATTTTTTGTAAAACTAAGTCTACCTGTAAACCTGTACAATAAACGTTAGTTTACGCCCAGCCTTACCCTCAGCAGTAGACTAATGTTCGACATTTAGTTGTAAAAAACCCGTTTCCTATGAGGCTAGTATTATTAAAGCAATGATCGAAATTGTATATTTTTGTCTAGATTATTGTAATGAAATTTGTGAATAAATATGTAAGCCAAAATCTATAACGTTATTTTATTTTTGAACCGTGTTGACATAACCAACAATACTTTTTATAGTGTTGAAACTACTCGTGAACCCAATTTTGTTCCACTGATAACCCATGTCATAAAGGGATGTCGTAATGTAATACGGTATCATGACATTCTTTAATAGGTATATGTAGAAATGCAATTAACACTTCCTCTGCGGTGCACAACACTTCTATATATTACCTGGCGTAACGCGCTTCCGGCTTGTGTAAACCTATCGTGTACGTGTAAATCTTATTTGTGTGTATTACCAGCGCATCTCCAGTCTAGAGGAATCAGCTCCAGCTTAGCCGTCTCCCGCAACAGAATCAACGTAATATATGGACGTCAGTGTTAAAGGATTTGGGTGCCGGAACTGTATCCTCTCCCCAATAGATACGCCCATGGCTGCAGTGACTTCAGATCTGATAAATACTTAAAAAACATGATTAGTCCACTCGTTTCCTACTTTTGTATCAAAAAAGATTGAAAAAACAACAAATTTTATTCTTACGTCACATACATATATCACAAAAAATCATCCCTCCTCCTTCTGCCTCTAAAAAAAAGATTGAACAAACAACAAATTCTATTCTTATGTCACATACATATAATACATATATCACAAAAAAATCACCCCCCCTTCTCCTTCTGCCTCTCTGCGTACAACTGCGAGTTCTTAACAGCGGAATACAAGCTGAAGAGAAGATGCAGTGCTTGTATCTTGTCGTTGAGGGCGCCACTTGCCAGCGGAATGTCGAACAACGCGCACACTAGCGCCACGTATTCCGAGAGGGTACAGTCGAGCGTTGGCGGAGGGAAACCTACATCGTTGAGCGTCTCTTCCATTGCCTCCGGCCATTCTTCCATCAGGCTGTCTATATCTGGCATTTTACTGGAAACAAAAACGATATTTGACTCTTTCTTGTGGTGTACAACACTACTTACAGCTCCAGTTAAGTATACAATTCTTTAGACTGAAGATGCGCTGAATATTCACACAAATATGGCATTTTTTAGCGACCGTATAACATTTTCGAATACATAGCTGGCAGTCTTGTAGTGCCTACGTAATATTTACTCACACGGAGCACTGGTGTTCGCCCGTAATTCATACAGATTTGTCCGTACACGACAGATGTGTACAAGCCGCAAGCGTTGCGCTACGCAATACCCAGCAGGTGTGTATTCCGTAGGGTAAGTGTTAAAAGAAGTGAAAATTTCTAAGAGTAGCAAAAAAAAAACATATCTTCAAAGTATGCTTTATTAGTTAATATTATCCATCTTACCTTGAGTAGGTAACCGTAGGTGCTGGCTTAGACATATGGAGCTCGCTCACATCCTTTATCCACCTCTCAATTGCCTTCGGATTTTTCTCCGCATCATCTATCTTCCGCGTTAGCTTCAGACAAAAATTATAATTACATGGAAACCAATAATACTAAAGCGAAATTTTCGCCAAATACAGAAGCTGACTTTTGAATTGCAAGGAATAATTAATTATCGTCAATGGAAACCAATAATCAAGCGCCATTTTGGCCGAATGCGGCAGTTGTCTTAAATTATAAGGAATATGAAGAAAATCTCGCTGTTAGTAGTATAAAGATAATATTATCGCAAGATTTCTTTGCCTTTACTGTATTTCGATTAGTAATTAAGAATAAAACTACACTCATTTTTCCCAAAACGCCTTTGACTACGGCTCTCACATTTATACTAATCAGCGTTGTGAATGGTAACAGATAATTTCTGTACACTGGGAATGAGCGGAAAATTCACACACTTATTGTATTTGGCAGCATCCGTGCCGCGTCTACGAATACACAGCCGTCGTGTTCGCCCGCAGTCTCGTAGCGCTTACGTAAATAGCATCACGCAAATAGCACTTGTGTTCGCCCGTTAGCTAGTTCAGATTTTATTCACACGACACTTGTGTGCCGCATGCGCGATACGCAAAGTATAACACATTTGTATTTCCGGCAGTCGAAGTGCGAAGTCATCTCAATGTTAAAGTTAAAAGTTGTGGTTGTCGCCTATATCTTTAACTAGTTTCACATACGAGAAAGTTTGTACCCCATTCTTATTTAACAACTTGAAGATTGACAAAAGAGCATGCGGGCATGAGAGGTGTTCGGCATGTTCCTTTGCTACTCTCACATAAAAATATATACCACAGTAGACTTAGCGTTGTTGGTCTTCGATATGGCTCTTAGTTGCAAATGCAGCAGTGCAGAGTCGCTCTGCTCCGCGGATGGTTCGTCCAGCACCGTTAGACCTGGAAAAAATATCGTAAAAGTTATATTTTAGATATAAGATTCGAAAATACAAGATTTGCTGCACAGGTCCCAGGTCGAAGTGTAGTTCTACCACCACCACCAGTTTTAAAAGTGGTAGAGCCATGAGAGCTCGCCCGGGGCGGTACCACCGCCACCCTCATAACCCGCCGTAAAGCAACATTCTTCATGTATTGCGTTTCGGTTGGGGAGGTGTGATTGCCGGATACACATTATTGGAGGCGACCATCTTAGTTCTCAAGAGTAAGAATGCATCCGCGTTCATCTTTAAATAGAACTTCTGTCCTATCTGAGATTGGACGTGGTTGTCCATGGGCTGCAGTAACCACTTAACATCAGGTGGCCTGCATGCCCGTTTCTTACTCTTATATTATAAAAAAAAACCTGTAAATCTATGAAAATCTAGGGCCTCAGGATTAATAACGCATCATGAGGTCGACTTCAGAAGGTCTAAAAATCAAGTGCTTCAGTACTATTGTTACTGTGGTTTCTCTAATTCTCTGTTCGGTTTTGTAGATACAATATTTACACATTTTATCATAGTATATATCTGCTAATCTGAAAATCAGGGCTGACCGTAATCCTAAACTCTCTTTAAGCAAAAGCTGAGTCCACCTCCTTGTATCCATATTTTTAGTTCTAACTATTTTTATACTATTATTTATTTTTTATAAGTTTTTGTACACGATATAAAACAAAAAATAAGCGTATATTATAGAAATTGTTGTACAAAGGACTGCTCAAAGGACCTCTTGTTATTTACATCTCAATAATAAAGAAATTATTATAATAATAAAAGCATCAAACTCTGCTATTATGAGGCATAAACCGTGGCAGTGATGTGAGGGCCACGAAGGTATGTACCAACTTGACGGCGATGACTCAAGTCCTTACCTAAGTTATCGATGTAATCAAGCGCGGCGTCTGCGAGTGGGAATCCGCGTGCTCCGCTCCCAGGAGTGCTGACCTTCAGGAAGGCGTCCGTGTCCCCCACCGCCGGCATGTACTCCGGGACGAACGGCTGCAGCTTCAGCTCGATGTCGATCTTCTGCGGCGTGTATCTGATATGATATGCGCGTTAGACACATGGCAATTACCAGTGGAAACTAAATGCATTAAAATTCACACATTTTACTTCATTACTATTTAATTACAAGGTAGTACATAAACTTATTTTTTACCACCTTGCATGCATACGTAAGTATGCGGGGCTTTTTTGCGGGCCAATGAGGAAAGGCAGTGTCTCCAAAGGAAATTTCAGAAATAACTAAAATTTGCCACAAAAACTAAAACAATGAAAGAATTTGAACAAAAATTGAAAAAACATGCATTCGGCTTGTACACATCTTTTTGAATCTTTATGAATTACCGGTGAACAAAAGTGCTGTGTTTACGTCGGCGCTACAACACTGGGGATGGACATTGTGTATTCGTAGATGATAAACAGATGCTAAAAAATACAATATTTCAGTGAATTGTCGACGCATCTTCAATCGAGATAAAAGAGCTCCAGTTTAGTGCCTCCCGCAATCCCGACCCGATATAATATAAGACCACCACAGTCAAAATGTTAACTTCTTCTTTCAAAATGGTAGTATCACAATTTACATACATTTTATCTATGAACTATCTTAAGTAGGACATGAACCCTTGGCATTGAAGGAATTATGCAATAAAGAGGTCGACAAACTTGATACGGACTCGTTCGTAACACGACACTTTAACTTATATGTACTTAAACACCGCCAGCTACCATATAACTAACCACCTATAACCATTTCTTTTACTGAAGTAACATATTATTATGTAACGGATTCACACGATTAGAAGTAGCAATTTGCTATATATTGGTTATTCACGATTAACGATTTTAACAGCCGATATATGGTACCAGTTGCATAGCTCGTGATCACAGCTAAATTTTGCGACTAAACTACAATAGTTTAGTTTAATATTACATGTTATTGAAGTAACATTAGAGCCACATGGCCACCTGATGTTAAGTAGCCTGTTTATAATTCGACAAGGGAGGTACCACCCTGACACTCATAGTCCGCTGCACCTTCAACCAAAACAAGTTTGAGAGATACGGTTGCCGGACATTTACAAGCGGGCTATCATTTCAGACCTCTAATAGTTGCTACTCCTATATTTATGTATGACTTCAGATAGACTTCAGTCCTGTTTGAAGTTACATTTGGATGTTTCATGCGCAGCGAGTTCTTAACATCAGGTAGTAGAGCAACAGTTTGACGGGGAAGATACCAGCGCGGGGGAAGAACTTTTATATGCCGGATTCAAAATCCGTCGTATAAAATTCTTGTTCTTCGGTTGAAGAGGTACGGTCACCGACACACTTACCAATTAAGCGATCATCTCAATCCTGAGGAGTAGCGACGCATCTATGCACGATTTCAGGCAGGACTAAATCCTGTTTGAGATTGGACGTAGATATCTATGAGATCATTTAACATCAGATGATCTGCACTCTCGTTTGCTACTTTTGTAACATATAACAGATGACCAACCGGCTTATTTGCTACTCTTTTCATATAAGAAAATCTTGTTAATGTTCAATACTGTTTTGAAACACCTTACTTCATTATGTACTGGAATATGTTCTCCATTTCAGGCGGCACCTTCAGGTCTTGGAACTGCTTGGGGTCGTAAGCACCTTCTGCAGGTATGACCACCCCTCCACCCTTCTTGCGTCCACTGCCAAGCAGCGGCTCCGGTCTTTCTAAGCCTACATCACCGCTATCCGTTTCTGCAAATAATATTTTTATGAAAAACGTCTATTGAAACACTTAGGTCATGAGAGCGACTGAAATAGCATGACAGCAACCAACATGACACTCTATTATGCCGTCATGTCTTCTCTTCGTTTCCGCTCCCTTTTTACATTTCTCTTGTAGGTGTTTACAAGTTTAAACAATAAGGTCTGTACAAGTTTAAACAATAAGATTAATAAAATATATATTTATTTTACGTACAAACGTCCCTTGATCACCGTATTTTTTATTACAACACCTATTTGTAATATAAGTCAATCACATCGTTTGTAACCACTTTGCCCTCCAGAAATCCATTTTGCCCTCACGATCAGGCGTGATGCAATTCTTATTTCATCCACAGATAAACACACTTCTGTAGATGAAACAAGAATTGACAGAGATGAAGCCTGCTACATCTTCAAGCAAAGCGTCTATCTTGGCCCTCAGGGGTAGCAAGTCACCTACGCACTACGTCAGAAAAGATTTCAGTACCATGGGAAGGTGTATGTCTACGGGCTGCAGAGACCATTTAATTCGTTTGCCATTCCACTAAAGAAAGCGTGGTTATTGTAGAAAAAATTACCAGAATTAGAAGAATCATGTCGCTTGCTCGATTGTCGCGGACGCTCACTGCTCTCGCTTGCAACCGGTCGTGACTCTCGTTCCTTGTCTGGTGACTTCGGCCTTCTATCAGGGGACTGAAAATGAATTGTATCAAGCAGTGATAGCCTAACAGTAAAATTCTGACATCCCACACGGGGTGGCCGGAGTTCGAATTCCTGATTTCTCAAGTAATATCCGTATTTGAAATTAAATCACTTGTTTAGAAGGAAAACGTGAGAAAACTTACCTACCGGAATTATCTTACTATAATATTCACGTAATGTGTAATGTGTAACAATCTGAGATTGGTCAGCTAGTTGGACTATACCACAACTCTTTCTCACTGGTGTTTCGTACTGGTGTACGCAGTCGTTGGACAATTAATGTGGTGTTTTGGCCAACGAGTTGGACTAAGCCATAATTGTCAACCTGAGACACCAGTTTGCAGTAATTGGACACTATTGTAGTATGTTTGCCACCAAGTTGGAAATGCCATAATTCTTATTCTTATTCTTATTGCGCAGTAGTTAGATAGTAATGTAATGTGTTGGCCAGCGAGTTACACTTTGCCTTTATTTTCATTTTGAGACACCAGTGCACAATAGTTGGACAATAACGTACTTCTAATATAATTCTAATTCCGAGGCACAAGTGAGAAGTAATTGGACAATGATAGGTTGATAACGAAGAAAAGAACAGTAATCCAACTCTTTATTCGATGTTGAGTTCAATCGTGTAATCGATACTATTGCACGGTTGCCGCTTCGATTCATACAAGAATGTAGGTCATATACATAATACATAGTGAGTATAAATTCTCCTTTTCTAACCCGTTTCTAGAAGTAAAACAAGGCCTTAAACGTCTATCATAACAAGAAATGACGAATATTTAAAATTGGCGGCGTTTCATTAAAGAAAAATCGATATTAGTGACCTAATTAGGTATCCTATCTACCAATATTTATATATTATATACGTTTTTTATATAAATTAGCCTAACGAAAACATGCATGAGATCGCTATTTAGTGATAAGACCGCCGATTGTACATTAACGTTTATGTAAGTCACAAATAATGCAAAGTTCAGTGTGTAAATATACAAATAGTGTGGTGTGTCGTGATATGGAACCCAAAAAAGAAACCTAACTAGACGTAAGGTAGATCATTTTATCTACCATTAGCATCTGTCAATAGTTTCTTCCGCCACCGCAGTTTCGCCGTGACAACAAGCAATGCAACTGGTTCGAAATATCGACCATCAAAAATCGTTAATATTGATTACGCTGTACATAGCAAAAATATGTATGTATTTCTCGTGTATACGCTTTGGTGTACAAAAAAGGAATTTTATTTTGTATTGTATTGTATTCTATTTGTATACTTTTTTTTTTTGAGAAATCTTATGCTAAGTCATTATTATCGATACAGAGGCCATATCCAATGTTTGTGAGATTTGTCACTACTATATACTGTATTTTCTATGGTTTTGCCTGTCTGTCGGTTACCGCTCACACGATCTACATGACAAAATTTGAATAGAACTTGAAGCAGCTTTTAGGCTGAAGCGACATTAAATTGGTTACACTACATTCAGGGAACTTCGCAAAAATATATAACCCGATTTCTTACCTAACATGTTCCCTTCTCTTGATACTCTTGTGAACGACAACTTGAATATAGTTAATAACTACGAGTAAATACATATACAGGTTTCCCAAAAATGTTTATCTCCTTTATACTGCTTGTCAGTTTACAATTTAAACATCGAAAGGAAAAATGGCATAGCACTAGTATTCATAATAAGAGAATACGTTAAATATTGTTAAAATTGACTCATATTTTTATGAATAAATTTATGATTCTGTAAAATACACAAAATGTAGATTTGCCAATATATTGCTACGTGAGCGATATACTTAATTATTGTTGAAGAGTGATTGTTCAATTCGATGGTATTTACTAAGGTAAATGTCCACCACGACAAGCATTGCTACCAGGATATCATAACAAGTTACCTACCTCTTCCTCAGAAAGGTCAGCAGTAAACTTATCAGGACTGGAGTCGCTTTCACTATCAGAATCGAAGTCGTGTCTCGCGGTGTGGCGAGCTGGCGGGTTGAACTTCGCCATGTCTTCCTCCGAGCTGGGACTGTCAATCTCCCTCGCGTTCTCCACCGTGACACTCTCGTCGTACATTCCGAACTCCTCCGTATTGAATGTTTGACAGTGTTTGTCGTTCGTTGTCATGGCAACGCGAGCGCGCGCCCGTACGAACGGAGTGGCGAGTGCAAGTGGGTTTTAGACGCGATTTTTTAGAAAAACGTATCCCTGGCACTGGTTGGCACGACACCTGCGCGTATGAACGTTGAATGGGAGCAGTAATGAAGCCTAGAAAGCTTGCCACGGAGATTGTCTTTTTTATGTGAGAAGAATAACAAATTTCACGTATAACCACAAACACGACCGAAATCCCGTCTGAACTCGAACGTAGATACGTCGCTACTCCTGAGGACCAAGATGGTCGCCTCGCTTCAAAATGTAGTCTCAATAGTAGCTTCAAAGTAATGCTTTACGGCGGATTATGAGGGAGATGGTAGTACCTCCCTGGTCGAACTGTAGTTTTCCCACATTTGGATTGTCTGCTACTAAAACAATAACTTACTAGGCCTTTGAAAAACATTATGACTAAGAAAAACTCATGTAACATCAGGTGAAATGCACACTCGATTGTTAGTCTTTTAAAATAAACAAACAGGTCAAGTGTCAATTGAACTAGTTCCGAGGGTTCCGTATAAGTTTTTAAACACAAATGTGATGTAACTACTATGATATTAGCGATTATCTTTACTTGTTCTATAAGACATCGCTACTTGCCAAATTTCATTATTGTAGATAATTAGGCCCACGTTTGATCGACGCCGCTGGCGACAAAAGGACCGGTTCATATCTCGCGCACACAATTGAGATTGTAATTCAAATTCAAATTCAATGCGGGAATGTGGGTAGCGTTCTAGGAACAATGCCGCATGAGCACGGATTCCCTTTGGATTAAGTTAGGCTTTTATTATAATTATGTATTGTAGGACTATGTGCAAAAAGAAATATATATAAAATTTGACACGAGAATTACCTTTGACATACATTTAAAATTAAAATCAAAGTATTTTTATTCAAGTAGATTCTTTACAGAACTCTTTTTGAACGTTAATAAACTACTATCAACTCGTACATAAGGTGTTTCGTTTTGGAGACACGGCGAAAGAAACTCCAAAAATGTCATTTAGATGACATTTCAGCTTATTATATACATATATACCCTGTTTCTATTCGTAAATACTTGCATATAAGTAGTTTTATGACACGACGGGCAAGACTTTACTACTTCAATGATATTGCCCTTGGACGGAATATCAGTGAATGTGTTATGGAAGCCAGTAATCTCGCACTCACAATGAGTGAATTGTAAAAATAATCATTCTATTACTTTTTATAGCTATACCTATAATAGGTGTACAAGTACATATATTCTACAAGGGGAAGTACCACCGGAACCCACATAATTCATCGTAAAGCAATCTTTGTACTTCTGTTGCAGGGATTCGATTACCGGCTCCACTTGCAAGCATGGTGACCATCATAGAAAATACAGTATATACAGTGCAACCTCGATATAACAAATCGCAAGGGGACAAGTAAATATTCGTTATATCAAGTAATTCGTTAAACTGAG
>DWON01007697.1:0-12691 GCA_018251015.1 Phocides pigmalion okeechobee
CCGCTCCTCCCCAACTGAAACACAATACATGAAGAACATGTTGCTTTATGGCGGGTTCACCGGGGTGGCGGGGTGGTGCTGCCCCGGGCGAGCTCTAACGACTCTACCACCTTTAATAAGTACAACCAAAGCTAATAAAAGCGTGTTAAAAATCAAGTTTAAATATAAATCATTTGATATTAAATTTGACAGTTTACGATCAAATGGACTGCATACTCGCTAATTATATCAAAAATACGGTAACTTATGTTTTCATGACGAACAAAAATAGAACCAAACATTAAACCCAATATTCGTTGAGTAGTTAATTGTTACCATACGTATAGATTGGTCAGATCGGAGCGTCAATCATCCGATGCATTAGCTTTATTGGACTATAGTCGTGGACCGTGTGTTTACTCGGGAGCTGATCGATTGCGTTAATGCTATTACCGTCGAATGAACCTTTCATTTAATTTACTCTGTAAATTAAATTCATCGGCCGATGCTTTGTGCTTAATTTTCATTACGAAATAGTAGACTGTTTTGGTATTTGAAAGAATTACAGTTGAATCGAGATACCACCGCTGATTTTATTATTGACTATGTGTCAGTTATTTTGTTTTGATTGGAGAAGTGCGTTTGTCGGCTACACTTACAAGCAAGGCGACCGTCTTAATTCTTAGAATGAACGTACGACTTCAGATAGGACTTCTGTCCTGTTGGTGATCGATGTTTCTTAGTAAAATTATATCGATTTAAGATCACGCTGGTGCGCTCATTTGTTACTCTTGTACTTGGGCCACTTAGCGCTACCGAGTGGCCAGTGACCACTTAACATACATATATGCAAATTGCCCAGCTTAGCTTAGTAATAAGATTACGGCATTTTACCCACTGGTTCGGTGTTCGAATTGTTGGTACCTCAGTTTTTTTGAAATTATATGCGTGTTATAAATCAAAAGTCACTTGCTTAAACGAGATACCTGAAAGTTTTCTATACATTTTTCTAAGGTGTGTGAAATCTACCAACCCGCACTTGTAGTTTGATAGATTATGGTCCAACCTTTACATTCTTATGATACACTCATCTAAATGGACACTGATGATAACGTTAGTGATGATGATGACGATCTGGTAGTCTACATGCTCGTTTGTCGCTTTTATTACGTAAGAACGTAGGTACAAAAATAAAGGCGTTCAAGGACTAGAAAAAAGTTTCTAATTATTATTTTCGTTACCTTGAATAATTCGTCATTTAGTTTTTCTTTCAGAGGCCTATCTTTCAATCTTAATTAAGTACTAATCTCCTACGAACGTTTGGCAAACTTCCAAGGATTTGTAGTAGACGTACATAATAGATGGAAGTATAAGCGTATTTTATAGGATCTACTAGTTTTTACCCGTGTCTTCGCCTTCGAAAAAATCTGCATTATGAAATTTCATCTTTCAAGATTTCAAACTTTTTATCCTTATAAGTACAATTTACATTTTTTGGCCCAATGCTCATTTATGCTATATCAAAGAGCTACATATAAAAAACATTATATCCCCAACTTAAAAATAGCCATTTCTCCATACTAAAATTCAACACATATTTCAACTTTTTCAAGTTTCATTTTCGCGTCGAAACAGCATATTACAAATCAAATATCACCCTGCTTTAACAGTAAAGGCAAACATCACGAAGAAACCTTCACACCGGAAAGTTCTCCATAAAACTTCCGCAAATACTACTAGTCTATGTGTAAATTTGTAAAGTGGTAAAACAACATTTCGATCGGGGAGGTACCACCCCCGTAATCCGCTATAAAACAGTACTTGTGCTTTGATTGGAGAAGTTGGATTGCGGCTACACATACAATCAGGCTGAGTATCCTAGTCGTCAGGAGTAGCAACGCATTCACGTCGTCAGGCAGGATTTTTCTTGATCCTGGATAGACTATTTAACATCAGATGGTACGCTCGTTTGCTACTTTTCAACATAAAAAGTGCCAAAACCGCACTTGACTTGCGTAGTGGACTGTGGCCTAAACCCTCACATTCTAAGGCTCACGTTACCTAGCCTCACAGTTGGACTGCATTGAAGGTGAAATAAATAATCCGGTTGAGTTTTAATGAAACTTTTGTTATTCGTTGTAGCTGAACACAGAGGCACTCAGGCTTTTTATTCTTTAAAGCCACATTCATAGGCTACGTTGCTCACGCCGCAGTGCCGCTCCATATACTCGTATAGGTGCGAATCGCAACATTTCAGCCATTTTTCACAAACTCTTTTATTCACTACAAGATTTTTACATAGGCTTTGCTTACACAGGATTTACTATACATTTCATTATAAGGATAGGAGGATGTACAGGATATTACGATGCATTTCAGTAAATCGTGCAGATTTGTTAGTATATGTACGTATTTTTGAAACAAATCTATAAGGGAACGAAAAAAACATAAAACATATTTATCTTTTACTTCACTCCTTCAAGGATGCTAAATCTAAAATTCCTTACTTAGAATTTATCTGTAAAATTTCAGGATTCTTGCTTATGTCGTTTCCGCTGCATTGAACTCTGGGTCAGCCAACCATTTTATTCTTTTATATATATATATATATATATTTTCTTACAACAGTTTAAAATTCATTATGAATTAGAAGTGTAAACTCCACGCCTTTACATAAGTTACGTAGCATATAAGCCTATATTTTCTGTCTTGATTTTGTATTTATCACATTCAGACAGAAAGGTCGGACGTTGATTTATAATATCTAGTGATGCTTCAGAAGATTAAGATGGTTGCTTCGTCCGTAAACATAACCGGCAAACGCACCTCTGAAACCTAAACACAAGAGTATATAAAATACTTCAGATAATTGAGAACAATGAGCCTGGATATAAAGCTAACAAAATTAATACCAAGTGGGATCGATATGATAAAAACGTATATAATTTATTCCTCCGCAATGCTGTATGATAAAGTGCTTACGGAAGTATGATATATGGACGGAAGAAATTCTTTCCCCTTTCTTTTCTGTTTCTTCAATGGTAGCGAGTACAGAATTTATTCAGTAGATATATGTATTAGGGAATATAGAATTTATTCCGTTGGCATATTTTGCGTAAACATCTAGTTGGATCTCGTGGTTTTACATGTGTTTAATAAGAAATGTCGCGTGTCATATTGCAAGAAGTTATTTTTAGAATTCAATTATAATTTATGTATGCACGCTCAACACCTATCGTATGATAGATTTACTTTGGTAAAGTGTTCGCTCGAGTGTATTCAATAGTTTCCTAAAGTTTCATGGTGATCGGATCAATGGTATAGTATAAGATACATTTATGTATATTATAGATGTGTAATTTAGAGATTATAGATGTGTATGTAAATATCTAATGGTAAGATTTCGGCTCCTACACAAGGAAACTAGGATTTGAATTCTTGGCACGCCTGATTACTCAGTTATGTGTATTAGAAATTAATTGTCGCCGTCATTAATAGTCAAGGAAAATATTAAGAGAGTTTTTGTATTTGAGAGCGAGAACATCCTTGTATGTTTAATCGTCTCCGAAAACTTTAGAAAGTAAGCAATAGAATATTTCACACAAATACCCCATTCTAGGATATATTTACATACATATGTATATATTGATGAAAATCTTTAATTTAAGCCTAACCTAAACTATCTAAAAGGATTCCGTGCACATGCAGCACATTTCTAAGAACGTTCCTACATTCCCACGTTGAATAGCAATCGTAATTCTATATGAATCAGACCTCTTGTCACCGGCGGCGTTGAAAAATGTAGGACTAATTGCTTGAATTTTTTTAGCACACGGTCCCATGGACTGAAGGTTTCAAAGCCAAGCAGAACAAATACGTAATCACTGCTTAGTGGAACATATGTACGCCGCTTGGGTTTTCTTGCAACCTTAGCCTCTGTACAGATATATTAATACGAAAATATTTACAAGTATATTAGTTGTTATTGCTCTTTCGCGAGTCTATTAAAGCGGGTCAGCGGTTAATTATTAGCTCGGGTCAGCTCTTAATGGTGTTATTCATTTTACGGCCAATAATTCATTGGATGAGGGCAGCTCTGATTGTATTTTTACACGCTACGACGGACCATTATTGAATCATTTATTCAGAGATTTATATCTGCCCGCCTAGTCAAATTGTCTTTTTGATCTATTACTATAAATCGTACTTTTTAGAAGTATTTACATGGCTTTACTATATAAAATCTAAATGTCGAATGGTCTCGTTTATATAGAAGAATATAATCATTATAAAAAAACTTTTGGTTGGCTTATGAAAACGTAAGTTATCCAAATATCACATACTTGATTGGTAGTCGGTATTTAAATCTTTCTATTCGACCAATTAAAGAAGGCCTATTGTACGACAACCTCAATCTTTGTGTTAAGCATCATGAGTGTTTCTTTTTTAAGCTAGAAGAGAAACAAACAAGCATGTCGGCCACATTTTAAGCTGGTCGCTATGGCGAATTGAAGTGTACGTTAAACCAGAACAGGATTGGAATCTTCTCTAAGGTTTGATGTAGATGCACATAAGTATTTTTATTTATTTTTTATTATACTAAGCCTAAAAATGTGCTACAAAGAGCAAACTTAATTCTAAAAGAATTCTTTATAACTCAAACTTTGGACTCAGCAGAATTCATGGAAGGCGAATAAATCAAAATAAGTGATCAATAATTCATAATTAGCGCTTAAAGAAGTGTCGCCGGTAACCGCACTTCTTCAATTGAAACTCAAGAGTTGCTTCACCATTAATATTGAAGGTGGTCACCATTAATATTGATATCGTGGAAGAGCCGTTAGAGCTCGCCCGGGGCGGTACCACCGCTACCCTCATAGCTCGCAGTAAAGCAACATGTTCTTCAAGTAATGTGTTTCGGTTGGGGTGGTGTGGTTGCCGGATTATTGGAGGCGACCATCTCAAGAGTAGGAACGCATCCGCGTCCATCCTTAACTTCTGTTCTATTTGAGTTTGGACAAGGTTGTCCATGGGCTGCAATGACCACTTACCATCAGGTGGCCTGCATGCCCGTTTCTTACTCTTTCACAATTAAAAAACAAAGTCACCCAAATGAAACTACTGTCTTATCATCTGGCATTAGTTTTTCATTCCAAAGCAATTTTCAATTGCAGTTAATTGAACAATGTACAACGTACTACAGTTAAGATGATGTCAGCTCGTAAACATTCCATCTCGTTCAGTACATTTTTATTTATTCTATTTCATAGAGCAAGAAATATTCATTAAATGTTATGGTGCACCATACATCGGTGTTCAACATCGTGAATATGTCTCGGTTGGAATTTATGATCCAGAATGCGACGAAATTGTTAATTCACGTGAAGAGAACAATGACAAAATATGAATATATTTGCCATATTCAATTTACTCGTCGTATTAGGAAATTTGACATTTGTCGTTTGTAATAAACTTTACATCTGACGTTTTGCTTTATGGTTGATATATTGTAACAACTATATGTTGTATTTTCTATGATACATTGTTGATTCAAATCATATTAACAGGGTTCCATAGACGAATAGTTGAAAACAACAATTTTGTTTATGGTTGTCTGTATCTCATAGACAATTTACTATACGTAAAATTAAAAAAAAGGTAGCGCACGCATATTAAACATGAAAGATGTCGTAAAATTTGAAACAATAAATTAATTAGGGTTTGCATAAAAACATGTGATTTCTTCTTATTTAGCTACACATATGTATTCATGATACGAATAATTTAAAAGCTCTCCAAAAATATGCAGAGGTTCTTAAATAACTTCTTTACTTATGATTTCTGAGATTTTTAAATAATAATAGAGCGTATAGTACACGTCACTTTGTATTTTTTTTCCCTTTTCATGTCATGGGGACTCACGATTAATTATTATAAATTACTAACTAAAAATTGTTAATCGAGAGTCCATTATATAGTACAAATTTATTACATAGTATAAATATTATATAGTATGAGTTTTGTGAACATATAAGTTTAAAATCATATCCTAAGTAATGTTTACTGCTAAAATTAATCACACTTCTACTTACTACGTTGTATAAATTAGTGCAAACAGATTGTTGCTGATTCGATGCTACATTTCACTAATCTTATATCGCAATGCCCGATCTGCTGATTAACAACCGCGAGTTGATCACACTGATCAAATTTACACAATCAATTTAATGTATCATCGGAAATCCGCTACAGATCAAACATGATTGTTTGAAGTGGGGTCGTTTAACAGATTAAATGGCTGAGAGATTAAATATTAAGGCAGAAATAAATGGGTTGGGAGTGGCGCCGCTGGAATTACCTAACTATCGATTGACTCACGATATATTGTCAAATAATATCGTGGTTAGTCGTTATATTAATGGGGTTATCGACTATCGATAACTGGAATTTTATGTAAACAATAAAACATCGATAGCCTAGATTTCGTTGATTGTTTTTATGTGACAAAGTAGCAAACGAGCATGAAGACCAAATGATGTTCAGTAGTCGCTGCAGCCCATGGATATCCACATACAACTTCAAACACTACTGATCTCCTCTCTACACTTGTACGTAGATGCGTTGCTACTTCTAAGGACTGTCATGGTCACTTTGTTTTTTAGTGTAGTCGGGAACTTTCCTTTTTAATAAAGTTAAAAAATAGACTACAGTTGTAATTAATTCAACATAATTTGTTCAGTACGACGTCACTTATAGCTAAACTCGCACTTTAGTAGTTTAGATTATCATTTATTGGCTATTCTTCTTCTTTCTTGTGTACAGTAGATTAGAATCAATAATAAAATAAATAAAGTAATGATTTAATATAAAAAAACATATTTTTCGCATAGGGACCCAGAATTCAAATCCTTGATAAGGTACTCGTACCTTTAAATTTTGGCTAATTATAAGTGTTATATTAGGATTTAATTTATTAAATCCCAAACCATAGAAGAAAACGTTTTAAGCAACTAGCATGATTATAACGATGATAAATCATATAGGCCGCATAAGAAACCCTCATAATATGGCGTAAAGAGTTCTTGTGTTTTGGATGGAAGCGTACGGTTGCCGGCTACAATTCTTTGTACGACGTTAGGCAGGACTTTGGTATCAGTAGTAGGGTATCAGTAGTAAATAATATCGGTAATGTTGTTTGTAATCAATATTATTACCAGAAGTTTATAGTGTAGTTATTATATTCTCCGTTATTAAAGTATCGTTGTTATGCTATCGTATTAAATTGATAGATCTATCGTTCACTCCATATCGTAAAGTTGGTAAGCGTCCCATATTCAAATAGTAGTAACTCGTTAAAACTAACAGCCAATTAGCGTAATAGACAGGGTCGTTTCGCCGAATGTGCTACTGTAATCGTTTACGTACTAAACTAATATTGGCAACAATACTAGTTATTTCCAAAAGGTCGTGTTATGTCTTTATGTATATTTTAGCGTACTCTTGATCAATATAGATATCACCTTTCGTATGGATTATTATGTAAAATGTATAGTTGAAAAGCATATAATTAAAAAAGAAATGGCACCTTCCACTTTCTGTCATTCATTCTTTATATATAAATTTGTTTTTATTTTTCTTTTTATTCATTAATATATTAGTCAATTATTATTCTAATGTAATAAAAATGTTCATTCCCTTATTTTTCCATCCGTTTAGTTCAAATTGAAATGGTACCAAGCGGGAAGTACAGCGTTCCAAATAAAAAGAATCCAAATTGGTTAATAAATGACGGAGTTATGCGGTAATAAACATAAAAAAGAACTTCTTTTTTGATGTCGATTGAAAATAACACTTGCTCTGAATATAGGTTTTTTCGTTACCATCAGGGAGGTAAAAGTATCACAAGACGGCACTATAAAAGGATTTCGAGTTTCATTAAGACATAAAAGACGTTAATGACTCTAATTGCACGAGATGACTCTAATTGCACGAGATTCAGAGTACCATGATACTTTGATAGCATTGTTGTGGCTCGACGACACTTCACTGATTTTAATATCACTCGTTTCTATTTTGTTTATTGTTTAATAACGTTCCTTTAAACAATACGGTTTCTGATCGCAACATTTTAATAGTGATTTTGGTTGGAAGACTCATAACGTTTAAAGGTTATTGTATACTAGAAGTAATTTTGTTGAAAAATATGTCATAAATAGAGTTGGCAGACAACATTAATAGACATACAATGTCAAGAATAATCTTAAAGACTCGGTCAATTTAATCGTTGGTACATTTAGCTAAAATAGTCCAAACATTTTTTAAGGTATACGGTAGAGTATACGGTAATTATCCAAAAAGTTAAGCAACGTTGGACGTAATCGGAATTTCAGTGGACGATCGCTAATCGGAAAATTTCATGCACGCTTTCATGCTTCGAAGGCTATGTAAAGCAACCGGTTCAGAATAGTATCAATAGATGATACTTGTGCCCAGCAAAAGAACAGAAGTAAGTTTCGGCTTCTAATAAAAAATAGTTCATAGTGTAATAAAAAAAACTCTCGCAAAAATCTGATTGAAAACAATAACTTACTGAATATTATTAGCAGGGATATTAATATAAGCAATCTTCCCCATTCGTGTCATTTTACAGTAATTTATTAACAATTGGGTCTACATTTAACGATCTTGCACTTGATGAAGCAAATATATTTGATGTGCCGCCTATCAGCAACACACACTCGCGGGCAGAAGGGGAAAGAAAACCGTGCACACCATAAAATATATCAAATTGGCAAAAGCACTTTATCATCGCGAAAAATATGACACCGCGGAATGGCGCGCTACGTATGCCGTAAGATTTATATTGACTGTATTGAGCTGTTCATTTTGGACTTAATTATTTACCGTGTACGTATCCGATAGCTAGTAAATCATAAATTCATTACTCACTACTGGAAACAGCTTTTGACTCATAAGGAGAAGAGTAAAGCCATGGTCCACTTAGATTGATAGGCTTCACATAACTTTGAAAATTGCGCGAATCTGCAGCCAATCTGATGTTAAATCGTCGCCGCAGCCGTACGTCTCCATCCAAAACACAAGAACTGTTTTACGACAGATTATGTAGGTTTCATATGTGCCCTTAAGTATGTGTCATTCTTATAATCAAGATAGTGTCATAATAACGTTTTCTTCTATCGTTTAGGCTGTAATAAATTTAATGCTTATACACTTAGAATTACCCAAAATTTAAAGGTGCGTACAAGGATTTGAAACTTGGATCCCTTTACGAGACGTCAGAATCTTTCCCGTAGACTATCATTGCTTTTTGAATTCCTACTTATTTAGTCGTAATTTATAAAGTGATCAAATAGTAGTTTTGACTGACGTTGATAGACATCACATACTCTATGGTTTTGAAAGTACGATATGCCCACGTATGCCCGTAAATAGGCTGCTATGTAAGGTTAAACGTGGACATCCATGGGATAACAACACTTCGCTTACACATAGGTTTACTACTTTATAATATAAAACAGGTTCTGATGAAAACGTTAAAAGCTTGAAACCTATTAACACTACAGTTTACAATTAAGTAAAAAGCATTGACTGATAAATTTACAGAGCAAATAAAATAAAAGGTTCATACTCGAATGGTATCAGAGCTACAGTCGATCAGTTTACAAGTAAATAATCAGGCGACGATTGTACATACAAATAATACACTTCGACACATAGTGTACTGGGTTCGATTCCTGGCCAGTCTAAAGACCTAAATGATTTATTTCTGTTCTTTGTTTTAATTTTTGTGTACTCGTTTCGCACGTATCTATGTTATCCGAAGAAGTAAATTGTATTGCATAAGTTCAAGTACATAAGTATACATATAATAATGTAATGTGAACTAAAATGTTTTTTCAATACTAACCAAAACTGATAATTGCGCCCACACAAGATGACCGTTTGTTAATTTTTATTTCATTTATTTGATCAGATAACAAAGATCTATTCTGTTAGTATATAACTTACACCTAATGTTAGTCAAAGCTTTGGAAATGATATAAATACATTATAATACATATTAAATTCAATTTCACGTTTCATAATTCATAATATAAATTAATTAAATTACTAGTACTAGTTAAGATTTTGATTTCTTACTTAGGAACCGTGACACGTCACGATTTTACTACCTAGCTCCTTACACTACCTACCTAAAAATAATATGAAGCCGAAGATCCTTCTGAAGCTCCAATAAAATTTAAGCAACAACAAATTTGCAATGCCGGTACATTTTGTTGTTTTTGTTCCCGCTGCTACCCCTTTTAAACAAAGTTAGCATGGCCAAATCGGATGAATCGAGCTTGTAAAAATAGAGAATGTATTTTGTACAGAATATCCGAGCAGGAAAAATAGAACTTATTTGGATGGATTTGTAAATAAATACAATAAAGTTTTTTATATGAGAAGAGTATCAAACAAGCATGCAAACCACCTGATGTTAAGTAGTCGCAGCCCATAGACCTCCACGTACAACCACAAACACGACTCAATCCTTACTGAGCTCGAACGTAGATACGTCGCTACTCCTGAAGACTGAGATGGTCGCCTCGCTTGTGTAGCAGATAACTGCGCCTCTCCAACCGGAACACAGGCATTGCTTTACGGCGGATCATGAGAGCGGCGGTGGGACTTTCCCGGTCGAACTATAGTTCCTTTAAAATTAATTATAAAATAATGAATTAATTAGAAATGTATTGTTATGTTACTTTGTATTCATGTGTGAACATACATATGTGATGCGCTATATTTGAATGCAATACATCTTTTTTACAGCTCAAGGATTAATTGTACATTAGATACATGGTTATCCTTATTTTTATGTAAAAATTAAAGTTGTCTATTTGTTTTTGTTTCTTTTACTCTCAACTTTACTTTTTACTTTTAATTTCTCCTTTTTTCTACTGCGTTCCTTTATAGACTATTTATTATTACACTATATTATGTTAGAACGGAGGAAAATAATTATATTCAAGAGACGTTTTTTTTTCCTTTTATGATATATTTTTTAATTAAATATTGCTATACAATTACACAGATTTACGCTAAAATATTTATAGATTCCAAATGGTCCTCTGTAACTCTTTAAGTACTGTGAATAATGGTCTCTCCCCCATACCTAGGACACCATTAGTAGCCAACTCATCTATTGAATGTTATTAAATCGTTCACAAGGCTTTACAAGATTTAACTAATGTTATCTATCGATAACGACTGGTGCTGACCATTGAACGTGACTTCGACGCTTGCAAGTAAGAATGGAATGTCTCCACTATTGGTCACCCATCCTATTTCCGACCGCGCCTGATATTACTTAACATTGTCGATTAAATACGTCCTACATGAGCTATGCGTAACGTTATTATGACAGTAACAGCCACTTTCAGGGAATGATAAGATTACAATTAAAAGATTTAGCAATCAGAGATAATATAAATGAAAGTACAAGACCTAGATAACCGTTTCTACTAAAAATATTTTCTGTAATACCTGGAAAGTTTAACATGAAAATCCTAAAAATACATTTATCGAAAATAAAATAGAATAGAATATACTTTATTGCGTGCCATAAAATAGCAGACAAACATTTACATATTTCTATCATAAATATATCGTTGCGTAATCCTTAGTAAGAAAAATTAAATGCTTTTATCGATTATCGAGCCACAGGGAATGAGTTCATTAACCGAAACCAAAATTCAGCGGTCAGACGCTAATTAAGGATGGAGTTATTCATAAAGTTTTAAAACATAAAGTGTACTCGTGTGTTGCGAAATTTCGTGAACTTTACATAGACCGCATTATTTATCATAAACAAATTAGATTAAATTGTGAGTTTACTGACTTTTGAATACTTCAGTGTGGGAGTTTTAATATAAACCGCACTGGTTTTTGAGAAAATGGTTAATGCTAACTTGTGACAATTGGTAGGCATATCCACCCTTATCTAAACTGATATATAAATCTAAAGTCTAATCTAGATCTAAAATCTACACGTCCTGTCTGAAAATACAATTATTTAGTCCAATTTTTGTCAAAATTTTAGGCTATCTGCCTGTATGGATGTTCTTTCATAAACCAAGAACGGTTGTACCAATCTTGATAAATATTAAAATATAGTAAGAACACGTCATTGCTCAAATTATAGGCTATAATTATTTACATTAGGAACGTAGTCTGTTATCATAAAAATGATGTGCGAAACTGACAGCTTAGCCCTAGTCTCTTGTTGTCGTTTTACAAAGATGCACACAAACACGCACACACGCACATGCAATATTATATAATATATATGTCATCGTCTGATTGTACAAACGCATCCCCCAACATATTAGACAAAGTCCAAGTGGTCCAAAACCTCTTTAGCCGCAGAGCATTGGACGCAAATTGGTGCGTCAGAAGTGTCAATCTGCACAGATACCTAGGGCTCCCCACCATCCAACAGCTCATCAAGCAGTTCTCGGAAAACTTCTTCAAAGTCTCCGAGAACTACTCAAACCCCATCATAGTGGGAGCATTTAACTACACTCCTCCCCCTCTCTCTCGTGACACAGTCCGTCGGCCGAGGAACGCCCTCACCGACCCCCCAAACAAACTCGTCTGCCCTGGAAAGCCCTCTGGCGGCCCAGAAATAGTCAGACGATTCTACCCC
>DWON01007698.1:0-12690 GCA_018251015.1 Phocides pigmalion okeechobee
GAGTTAATGACTTAAATTTTGCTTCGATATCTAAATAATGTTCTGATGAAATATTGTCCGAAATGAATAATTCACATGTAATAATAATTCACATTTAATTCACATTTAATGTTGTCTAAAATTTTTGTCCCAATAAAGTAACTCTTATAAGATGTTTTTTGTTTGAAGTTATAAATTGCTCTTACACACTTTTATTGGGATCTAAATGCTCTAATTTTTTCTACATACTTTTGACCGCTTATTGAAAAAATGACAGTGGAAACTTTGTATATGTCGTTTTCGTTCACCATTAAAGTGAATAATAGCTGGTCTCTTATACACAGATAACCTTGAAAAGCATCTTTGTAGCATCTTTGGTATGACAAAATATATACGTAAAAATACCTTCCACTTTAAAGTACACCTTTAGCTACAGTAATTAAACTATTTAAAATAACATTTCATTCTCTTTGCGTCTGCTCCGTGCAACGTGTGAGATAATTATATGTACTTACTATAAATGTCGAGAAATGCCAAGTTGAAGTTAACTATGATAGTGTCCGTACTGTAATCGATAAAACTTAAGGTACTGTATAATTATGTGCGAGGCTATGACTATGCACCTGGATGCGGACGCCTGGTTGTATCTTCATACATATGGATAGGATATAGGTATGTAGGATAAAAATGTATTAAAAGTGCAAGATCAGGATCAATATAGGCAATATCTATAATTACCATTACAATTGTTTGACCTTATTCTTCATGTTATTCGTGAAAGGTCTAAGATATAATTTATTACCTTTTTTAAGACCGAATTATCGGTTTATATGAAATGGAAGTATGAGTATGCTGTTCACTTGGTGGTAAGTGTTCATCACTGCCCATGGACGTCCGAAATAAAGTCCAAATGGAACAGAATTTGTATTTGGAGTCGATAAAAGGTGCGTTATTAGTTTAAAGGACTGTTTTACAATCCCCTCTATAAGCTTACAAACAAGTATATCTATCCACAGGAACACAAAAATAGCTTCATGCTAGGAGTGAGTGCGATAAGACATTCCCACTGTAAAATGTACTTATTACGATAACAACATATATCTTCACGGATCAAAGGTGAATGAAGTTTACTGCATCATTTGATTACAAATAATATTACCCCGAAAATTCGAATCTGGTTATAGGTCTTGGATTTATAAAGGCAGACAGACATTGGATCAACTTTTCTGACAGTAAAGCCCAAAATCACTTACAATGTAAACCATATTTTAGTAAACTTAATATTTTGAGCCTCACTTGTATTTATATACTACAGTGCGCTATTTTTATAAAATCAAATATTGATAAATTCAAGTTCTCTTTGAGAATTCAACACAAGCACACGACACAGCACCGCCAGGAAAAACTCACTTACTTCTTAGAAGTTTTATTGGAATGACGTCAATAATTTACAACTCAATCCCTAAATCTATAAAACTTATTGATAATCTTGCAATATTTAAATCGAAATTTCGAAGTCATTTAATTAAAAAATGTTATTATAGTTTAATCGAATTTATCAACGACGAAAGTACGCAAGTCTGATTTATCCTACTTCATTACTTCATTAAACCTAACTTCTATTTCAATTTAAACTTCTTATAATCATTAATATTACTAATAATAACAATAATTGACATTACTGTGATGACTAACGCCTACTAACCTGAAAATGATTTTGTACACCGGTTAAAGGTAGAATAAGTTGAACAAAATGTGTTGCGTTTCTCCACCTTGTTATTTACCTTATTCTACAAAATAAATGAAATAAATTGTATATTTTTCTAAAATAGCTGGTGTTATTTTGTTTTAAAATTACATTATACACACATACCTAGATATGTATGGAGAAATGCGAACGGATTTCATAATATATTTTACCTTCAAAAACTACGTGGAACAGAGGAACGTTGACAATATATTACTAGGAATTTACCCGAATGCCAATTTGGCAGCCCTACGTGTTTACGTAGCAGTGATTCAAGCACTAGGGTACGTCATTTCGACAATGTTCTATCGTGCGTGTGTCAGACAGTTTAATAATTAAAAAATAACATTGACCAAAACAAACGCTTTTTGTATTTTATCCCTCGCGGGGTATAAAGTTGTGTAGAAGCATGATAATAGTATGAAGTTGAAATCCTTTGTGGTCAAATCACTACCATTGCTCCTATTTCTGTTTATGACATGTAAGTAGCAAACGAGTATTCAACCTACCTAATGATAAGTGGTCTTGTACTCATTGACACATTGTCTATCTTCGTACGAAACAGGAGTAGCACATGAAGTCGATATGTGACTTCTTTTAAGCTCATCATCGTTTAATATATAAAAGATCCGGCGACGACTTTTCACCAAAACGATGGAATTGTTTTATGTCAAATATTAGTGTGATGGCGATATTTCCCCTGTCGAATCGTACAGGCTCTATCACATTATGGTATTTTATGTGACACGAGTACATAACTTACCTGATCATAAGTAGTCGCAGCAGCTTTTTTATATACCACCTTATATAAGACTGAAGACTTGTTTAAATTCGTACGTAAATGCGTTGCTACTGTTTAGAACTAAGATGCTCGTCGTATAGCCGGCAGCCGCACTAGTGTACAAGATTATGTACCTTTGTGGTCGAACTAATTGTGCCATCTGTCCGAGTTCGTTTATAGGACCGCATATGAGTCGTATGTATCTGATATTAGCAGTGAGTTTTGGTTGAAAGGGTGGTAATCCTTTGATCTAGGGGGCATTTTTTTGGGATCAGGTTACAACTCATTCAATGTGAAAACGTACAAAAGAACGAATTAACCAACGAGCGCAACGAATTTTGTATATGATTTATCATGATACGCAATTAAAAATGAATACTATTGTGTACTATGGTCATACGTAATGTCTTAAGACGACGTTTTACATGTAAATTTTGAGTTTATTTGGCTCAAATATCGGCGAGGGAATCCTCTATAAAATTAGTTCTCTACATATTTAATCTATTTATACCTTCATAATTCAACAGTTTCCCTATTTTCTTAAGTCGTCGTTTCACCTGTTTGGAAGACAAGCAGTACTAAAGTATACTTCATCAAAACGCGGTTGCCATTCAAGATTTTTCCAGAGATATATTACCACAATAATAATACTAAATTATGTTACCAGGTAATAGAATATTCATTGCTTTTCTGCTAACCCGCTGGAGGTGGCAATTTGAATGGCTTTTCTACTCTCCTTTTAGGTACCTACAATAATATTAAACTAGATTGCAACCACAACCACGTTAAAGTTTAAAAGGTAATTTCAGGTTTGTGTTTAAGTGTTCAGGTTTCTGTATAAGTATTTATACATTAATATTTGTATACGTCTAGTGATACCAAGGTGTTTTAGTCACTTTAATCTCAAAATAGTCCCCATGTGAAGTTATTCAAAACATTTCCAGGTTTTAATTTTATATTAACATAAAATATTTGCAGGTTTTGTAGATTATAAAAAAGGTGATATTTTTCTGCTGGGTTTTTTAGGCCATGTAGAATGTTACTAAGATTGTTTCTATCACATCATTCAGTACTTTCTTTTACAGTGTTTAATTTATAATCATACTATAACGAGATAAGACAATGTAACTTAATATGGAATATAACAAAACTTATCCTTGTTTGCTAATTAATCCAATTCGATTATCCAGTAGTAAGTATAAATTTTTCTTTGCTACTAGTTGTCACGTTTGATTAAATTGGTAAATGAATAAAAGAAACAGTTTAATAAACTTTTGTTTGTTGTTATTTACAATTAAAGTAAATTTTATGTTGCACTATACTTATAAGATGACAAAAAAATTCAAGCGGTAATTAGTAGCATATTGTCGTAATAGTCAAAATTGAAACACAGTGTACAAAGCAGACTTTAGTTTGATAACAACAATTATACTTTTGTCGCAATAAAATACTTAATACATGGTTATTGTACTATACTTTAATTAGATATATCTACCAGTTTTTGTTAATATATATGTATACTCGTTACTGCTTATTTTGAGATGAAAATTATTAATGTATTTCAAATTGTATTTTAAATATATATGTGCCTAGTATGTGCCTCCTAACATCAACATACATGTATACACCAGTATTTTACTTTATAAATGATTTCATAGAGAGCAACGCTTACAAAGCAATAAAATACGTGGACATTCCAGCAAATATGCACCGCCCGCGGACAAAGTAAACAATGCATTTTATTACAAAGGGATATGCAAATTAAATATAGACGCGGAATTTTGTTTGTGAAAACGTATGCTTTATTTACCATTGTGAAACTAAGTGAACCCTTTTTATATCCCACCCTTGGGGAAGGGATTTCCCTACAATTGGGACATTACAATCCTTTACTACATTCCTTTATTACGAATTGGTATCGGGTATTGGGAGATATCTACGGATTAGATGCCATTCGATCGGCCATTCGATGTATTAAAACTGTCTAGAGTATTTTCATAGAATTGAAGAGCACGTTTTAATTAAAAAGAAACTAAAACGCGTGCAGTCACAAGTGCTTCACTTTAATATAGTATATTTGAACTCTGAAAACATAGCTAGAGTGCGACTGAAGTCAATTGTAGACCCAAAACAGATAGTTCGCCAAGTTTGATAATGAAACATCAAATAGAATTCAGAGAATTTCATTTCCATTGATTCTATTACTAGTTAGATATACAAGTGATAGGATAATATACACTAATGCAACGGCGAGACACAAATTGAGCGTGTTTTAAAAAGGATAATACAACATTTATAGATATCTACATTCCACGTGGTTTCTTTAAATTTAACCTAAACACGATGTGTGAAAATATAAAGCACAATGAAATCTTTCAAATGAGAAATGAGTCTAGATTTTTCTCCGATAATAAATTGTTTCAGACTCTTGTTTTTAAATATTGAAGTTCCGCTATTTTAAAACGATAATTTAGAGATCCTTATACACGAAGATAACGTTATACACGTCTAATATAATAATTTTATATCAGTTATTTTGTTTGTCATATTTTATAGTCTTTACATGTTTAAAATACAACAGATCTCTGTTTATCGATTTTCTTGTTGATATACTTGTAATATATGGACCACTTATCCGGTTAATATGATTTTAAGTAGACACGGAAATATCTTCTCTGAGCAGACCTCAGCATATACTAATTCAATATAAGATATATGATTTCTATCTGTTCTTCTCTTTCGTAATTCATTGTCTAAGACTATATTATAGTATGTATATCTCGCAATTACACATTGTTGATCTTTTGAACATCAAAAAAGCTAAAGCTATGCTAGACTGATAAATTGTGATGTCAAATCATTCTACAATAACCATAGAGATATTATATATACTCGTAGGGTGGGGTAGCCTAAAATACGTACATCGAAAAAAGAGAAAGCAAATGATGCTACCTATCTGTTTCTCTACGTAGTCGGCAATCGCCATTTTTATTAAAATGCTGAAAACTAATCTAAAATTATATTAAGAGTAAAAATTATATATAATTAAATACAGTTTAATTTCAAATATATTAATTTGGGCCAATAAAATGACAAAAACGTGCTTTGTGTGTAAACAAATATCTAATAATTTCTACGATAGTCGAAGTTTTCACAAGTAATCAATTTACGGTTTTTATATTTGTCACGCGCATATTAAAAGATATATTGGTAGTACTTAATATTGGAACATTTCAAACTATTCTTTTTGCATAAAAAAATGCATAAACATTTTGCAGGTGTGCTAAAAATGTTCAGGGTATTTAATTTAAAAACGCGCCATGAATATTTCTCCGCGCGTGTGTTTTTTTGACAGAGATAGTATGGGTCTATAATATTCCTTCTCTTATTATTTGTTGGACACTTATACTCACAGACGTGTTGATAGCTTCCCTACTCTATGACAATAACACTGAAATCATAGACACATAAGACATTATTAATATTATTAGTATTGGTAATAGACTAACCGAACATCACCGAAGGTATGCTAAATGAAAAATATCGGCTTACTATAATAGCTCCGCTCCTTAAATGCCACTCAGAAACGATCTCCAATTAAAACTATCGAGTGGCAAATTACGCGGAATTAGAAGACAATAGCTCTCAGAAAATTAAATTGGTGATTTAATAGGGAAATAAATTTAAATCTTAATACGATTGCAAGCGTAGGCTTACTTATTTTTTTATATTTTGTGCAATTGGCTTTTAAGCTTGACGTACATGTAAAAATGTTAAGATCTCGAGGTGAGTGTATATAATTATATTTGCTATATCCGGAGAATCCGAGAAGCCAATAAAAAAGGAAATGGGTAAAACTCAGTGACATCTATGACATATGTTTTGGCGGAAGACGTCATTTATTTTACGCGCGAACACAGAGTGGTGTGTGCAAGTAGGTATTGAAGTGAACTTGTATTAATTTGCGTTAATAATTATGATTGTATTGTAATCAAGAAACTGTCAGTTTTGCCCGTCACATTGTTCAATTTAGAAAAGAATTCTAAATCCGGAGGTGCCCTCAATTATCCTTGGCGCCGTCATATTTATGTATGTATATTTATAATCTCAAACAGCAGTCAGTACTGATGTCCTATCTGAACTCGGACGTAGATGCTTTGCTACTCTTGAAGACTGAGAAGGTCGATTCACATAATGAATATCAAAGTTATAATGCAAAATCAGTTTATCTTCTTTGAGCGCCCTGTTGAGTCAGGTTGACTGGGATAATAAAATCGGCGAGAATAACTGTCGAGACTCTTTTTAAATACCTCACTGACACACGCAGTATAGGTTTAAAAAATTTGAACACACGAGACAGCTAATCGTGTGTGAAAGAATTCCTATGTTACCATCTGGACACAAGTTTGAGTAAATAAAACTATTACTAGGCTCGATCCCAGGCTTTGTGTTCATTTAAACGGCATTTAATTTCATAATATGCTTTTTGGTATAGGACCCAATATATATTTATTTTCATCTATGTAAAGGCAGGATTGAACCTTGTCTGTAATTTTATTATAAAATTTCACAATCAAACCACCAATTGAATGACTTGCCTTGTGAACCCTAAACTTAGGAAATGCAAGCTTGTGACAGTTTTTACTAGATACAAAGGTGGTGGGGTGGAGGGGGTCGGTGGGGGGGGGGGACCTTTCAATCTAAACTGGTATCTAAAGCGTATCTTTTTTAATGTCATGTTGTTGTCATGAATATATTTGGGATAGAAGTGGGAGGATATCTTTAAATGTTTCTCTAACAAATTGTTTACAATACATCTTGTAGACAGCGCAAACAGCCCTCTTCTAAAGAATAAAAATAGTTTCTATATTCGCTTGATTGCCCCCATAGTTAAATGTATGAAAGTGTGATGGCCCTACTATAGTGCAGCAGTGCAGTTTCAATGAACCGTTCCTATAAACAGGTTCAGTTTACTTTCTAAACTATTACTTTCATTGCACGTTTTCCTTATAGGTGTGATACATAACAAAATTCTACAACCGATTAACATGTGCATGTTAATCGGTTGTATTTATACGTGCGTATAGCGTAAATCGGCAGGTGAGTAAATATTGTACAGTAGTGCCTTCTCTAAGGAAGTTACTTCCTATTATTCAGAAAAACAATTCACAGGGCTAATTAGCGGATGGAAACTTGGATGAAAGTCGTCAATTCTGTCGACATAAATATAGATTGTGTAGAAATACAAGTCAGTCATAGCAAAGTTTTTTGGATGTTCTTCCTTCAAAAAATTTCAAATATATTGGCAGTCTTGTTTTGATATGCCCAATGTAAAATCACATAATAATTGGATCTTAATCAAATTATGTATATCTAATATTACCTTTTTACCTTAATTTTGTTTTATTTATCAGTGGCACAATTTTTCTTGGTTTTTAAATTAGTCTCTGTACATATAAATAGGTCTTAATTCGTTCTTTTAAGTAAAATATGGGTCAGAGATTTCGAAGTGAAACTTTGAATTCAATATGTTTTGAATAAAATGTAGGTTACCTCATAACGAATTATAAAAAACTGCCCTACTATATAATTTACAGAGAAGGAGTACCCGTGCAACAAGACGCTAAGAACGCTAGTTGCAGTCCCATACTGAATAGCGGTAGCTATTTTCTACGTGAGATATGTACCAGTCTCTTTTACCAACTTATCCTCTTATCATCAGCCACGTCGACCAAACGATCCACGTTTGTTTTTTGATTAAGTTTTTGGTACTCGAGTCTCATGGTCACAGGTCATTTTATATATTATGCACATAATTGAGAAGAAATGTTTTTGGTTTCATTAATTAATTGTAGTTCCATGAAGCTTTAGTAAAATACCCCGACCAAATAGTAAGAAATAAAATATTGCAATCAAAACCTCAATCATTGGGCTTAATGCGATGTGTATTTTAATAGATCTGTAGGCAAATAATCTCTATAACCGGGGACATTAGTAGATTTGAAGATTACGTATTGCGTATTGCGATATAATCGAGCAGCTATTATAGTGGGATTTTCTCGTAAATCGCTACTTATCGCATAAAACCGCTGTACAAGTAAGATAGGGAACAGGTGGCTTCCCAGGATTTATTTAGTAGGTATAATAATTTGCCGCATCGATGCCTTCTATTTTCATGTAGGTAATCGTCAGTAAATTAGGCTGTACATGTGGTATATTCCCTAGTAGTTTCTAGTTGCTTTTTCGTAATTTAGGTGGGTACAACATAAAAGGTATTTACAATTTGTCATCGAATATCAAAATACGTCAGAAATAATTGACTGGTATAAGTTCGTATACCCGCATCGACACGATGCACATGACAGGCCAAATAGTAAGGAAATTTTAATCTAAATTTCAATAAATATTAAATAATATATTATTATTATAGTTGTTTATTTGATAACAAAAGATCAATTTTAAGGTAGAAAAATAAAATATTTGAAGTTATTATTCATGGAAAAAGATAGTAATTAATAAAACTGAAATACTTGCCAGTACGCAAAAAAACCCGTGTTTGTTAACATGAAATATTACGAAATACGATTCGTTTAATTAAGTAGCGTATAAATCTTATCAATTTGCCCTCAATGAAGAAGTTCACTTAAGTAAAATCTAATTTTCAAGATAGCTTTCCCTTGTATACGTTTGCAATATCCTGTAGATGAACGATATTGAACATTTTCAATTAATTATGCAACCAGCCAAGCAAGAAAGCAATTAATGCATGGAAGATAAACCTATTAAAGAGGATTACTTTCACAAGAAATAGTAAACACACATTGCACATAATTTGCATTTTTATCGTCTAAGAAAAGAATTTATATTATTGTTAGTAATGTAACTATATTCTATTGCTCTTTTATTCATGATAAGAGCGGGAATTAGGAAGTTTACCTACATTATATTCAGATTAAGGAAAGGTCAACTTATAAAATGTTTAAGAAATCAATGACAGATAGAGTATTGAAACATGTTTAATCAAATAATCAAAGTGAAACTTTGATTATTTGATTAAACATGTCTTTATATATTATGTCCTTATATATTGGATAAGATAAGTTTCGTTCTTTTGCAATTTTAAGTAAGAGATATGTCAAAATTATTATCAAAACTTAAAAAACGGTTTCAAACAAAGATGGTTAAAACAGAATAGATTTTTTCATTGTATGGACGGGATAAACAAGTTGATCAGGTGATCCGTGGTGGTAAGTGATCAGTCTACGTATGTACTTTAATTAACCTCAATTAGGATTGAAGTTCTGGCTGAGGTTGGTCACAGACGCAAGCATGCATAGTTTTATAACACGTATAGTTTTAATTACACACCATTACATTACATACGAGGCTCCATTTACTTTGAGGCGATCTTGGTCATCAGGAGCAGTAACGCATCTACATATGACATCAGATAGGGCATCCAGCTCTGTTTGAAAATTGATATCTATGGACTGCAGCAACGACCTCACATCAGGAAGCATGCACGCAAATTTGCTACTCTTTTACCAAAAAAAAAGACTGGAATTTTTCAATCAAAAAATTAGTATTCTCTTTACATCAATAACCCCCTGTGAAGTTCTTGTCAATTTTATTCAAGAGAACGTAGAGTTTTTTTTTTCTTAATTTTGTTTTTACTACCATTTGTAGATCTTTCACATGGTACAACAAAATTAGGAAACTAAACTTATACACAATATTTTATTGAACAGTTAGTTACACGCTTTCCGAATATTATGTAGCTATTACATTGATTTAGTTCTGGGAAGCTTTTTTCGGAAACACTGACAGTATATAAAACGGTTTTAACGTTCCCCAGACGCTCTCAAAACTGGGATACATCCGGAAAACCCCAGACTTAACAGGTTTATTTGAGATTCTTGCTACGTTATCAAAAATTGGCATGCGTACGGCACTAATTCATTGTTGTCGACATGGTGATGCAAAAATGACGCAGATTCCTTAAATGTATCTGGAGTGTTATTTTTAGATAGCGTTCTATCTGTATGGACAAGCTTAGTACTAGACATAGAACGCAGTGCGCGGACGGTACTATACAAAAGTAAATAAAGACGGAAGTCTGTATGTCGAGCACAGCTTTGTTTCAAGCGAACAATGTTTACATAAATTTTTTATGTTTGTTGTTGAGGGAAAAGTTGTTACTGTGTCTCATTGTCCTAAACTTTAAGATTGTTTTATAAAAAACAATTAGCACACATCACATACATATATGGATTTAGTCTTGGTTACTTAAGTCACAATCAATTCATTCGTATATGTTTTTACCCAGCGGTAATCATATATTATGCAAAGTAGATTGATATGTTTGGCATTTGTAGTCATTTTTATTGTAGGAGCTCAATACATACGGTCAATCAGCACTGACTATCGTGTCAATTGTAGTTATAAACCTTTATCTACATTACTATTAAACAAGCCAATAGAATTTTTTAAACAAACTTATCTCTGGAACTCGCCGTTTACTGAGAGCTATGTAACATTCATATATGATTTTTGTGAATCGTGAATGTAATTTCGAACTATAGCCAGTGAATACTAAAATGAAGTAAAGTACATACCTCGACTTTTATTGATAACGTAGTTATCTAAAATACGTGGCTAAATGCGTTAGGTCTAGAACAGAATTGATAATGTTTCACATGAAACAAAATTGTAAAATTAATAATCATACATTTATTTTGTCCAATGAAACAATGCTAAGCTAAGACTATATAAAAAAACTAGATGATTATTTATAATCTCTTTTAATACTTATTTGATTGGTTCTACTTCGTTGTTATTTTACACTTTTCCATTAAATAATATTTCATCATAAATCAGCATAAGGGCAGTCGCTTGCTTATAAGTTCGGCGTAAATTGAAAAAGGAAGACCCGATAATTGAAGGTTAAGTTCAAGAATCGCTTGCTCATTTACTTAAAAACAATCGCAATAATAGCTTTGTATTAGTATTATATTGTGTTAGTCAATGAATTAAAAATATATTTACCTGATTACGTATAGTTTCACGCATATTATAGTTTGTGGCGGAACGCGTAAATACAAAAAAAATATTCAGGCGTCCGGATCGACAATCAACACGCGACTGAGCGGAGTAGTGCACGGAATGAAGTCTGGACAGGACCGTCGCTTGGTTCTCTCCCGCGTCGCAGTTTTTTCTCAAAATAGCTTATTCACTGACTGTTATATTAAAAAGCGATGAGTAAATAACCAGCCCAGACGAGCGTTGGATGCGGCGCCATTGAAATATGTGACCGAGTGACGTAAGCGATGCGTCAGCTTCTGCGCCCGCGCAACTCGCTCAATGACGCCGAACGGGGCGGGGGCGCGTTTGACACCATCTGTAAGCGATTGACGCTGCAGTATGATATTAACAAGAACCTTATAATAAAATGAATAGAGCTGAAACTAGCTTAAACGTATCATTTTGAAATGAGTAATCGATTAAAACTTGACCATTTTTGTTACAGTTCTAGTAGTCTGATATTGTTTTAGGAATTACTTTTCTATATTGATTTTATGTTACGCACCAACGTGGTATTATCAATATTAAATATATTTACTTGGTTAAATATTTAATTTCTAATCATTTTCAAAATGATCATTTATCCAAATTTTAAAAGTAACTATGTGAGCGATAGCACAGGGCAATTAACAAAAGAATGTATACTATATTTTTAAAACTTTGTAATAGACGTAGGCTAATACTAAACATTAAGAACTACTTGGGGTTAAGCTTTTAAGGCATCACAAAAGTGATTAAAAGATCTTAGTTTTCAGATTCGTATAGCATTGTATGTACCTCCATTGTTTTGTCTACTCCTGCCCTTTTTATCCTTTTTTCTTTTAATCTTATTTTCTTTATGATTAGTATCAGTAATCGTTTCTTTTTCTTCTTCAGCGTCTTTCAGTTCACTGCTGGACGTAGGCCTCTCCCAAGTCACGCCACTGAGCCCGGTCTTCGGCTCTACGCATCCAATTTCTTCTGTACGGCACAGGTTTTTGCGCCACCTCGCTGGGGGGCATCCTACTTTCCTTTACCTAATCGCAGTCTCCACTCCAAGAGCCGTCTACTCCAGCGATTATCGGCTCTTCGACAGATGTGACCTGCCCACTGCCACTTCAGA
>DWON01007699.1:0-12690 GCA_018251015.1 Phocides pigmalion okeechobee
ATCGTAGAACGTTATGCCTATTTTTAAAATAAATTGCTTTTACAAACAAAATGCTATAATTTACACAATTATCTATTTTTTATAGAAGTTATTAAGTGCTGTGACAGTGCGCGGGGCAAAGGGTAGAGCGCCAAAACTTTGTGGTCGATTCAATGCATATTTCGATAGATATGTACGCGTTTTCACTTAAACCAAATGTTTTTTACCCTTAAATCTGTTCAATAAAACTGCGTCTAAATGGACAATTCTAGTTTCTACTTCAATAATATACTAGACGAGCATCTTGAACTTAGTTCCAACGCATCATCGACTTGTGTGGGATTTGAATATGAAATTGCTTAGAGGTGTCCATAGACGAAAGTAGCCTTTCGCCATGAGGCGGACTGCACTGATTTACAATTTCCCTTTATTAAAACAAAATTTTAAAAGCCACATAATATACCACACACATGGTAAGGTCATGGGTAAGTCAAGTAAGTTAATGGCACGTAGCTATAAGCGGTAATACATTTAACACTCGTTTAACTCCAATTATATCCCTTTGGTAACTAACCTATGGCCGTTCCACAGCGTTAAGATAAAAGAGAATATGCTTCAAGTTTAAATTAGCTTGTAACACGATTAACCCAATTTGCGTGGACACGAAAGTTTAATTGTCTGCATTCGCTGTGCACTTCGATAATGAGCGGTAATTGGGAGCTGTTATGTCAGCTTGGCATGCAACTGCACTATTTGGTGCATCGACTGTTATAGCTAGCCGATAGTGATAGCAACACCTTTTACTAATATCGAAGTTGTTTTACGACTAAGAGTGCCGAGAGGAAGAGAGTGCCGAGAGTTTTTTTCTGCTGGGTTTTTAGTCCAACCTTACTTACCTTGAGTCAACCATAGACAACAGGGCGCTCAAAGCCAATGTACTGATTTAACACTGTACCCTTGACGTTCATTAAGTGTATGTAAATACCTTACAATGAAATAAAATATTTGAATTTGAATTGAACTTAAAGCTTGCCTCATAAAAATTTCGCCTCTTTCGCTCTTTTCGCCTTCCGGCTCTTGTACCTTTTGATGTGATACATTTAATGTGCTTTGGGTAAGACTGACTTCTATGCTGTGACGCCAGACGGCATGACTCACTTTTTTGTATATGTGAATTAAATGGATATAATAAAAAGATATAGTAAAAAACTACAGCATGGAAATTTATCTTTTTTAAAGGAAACTAAATATTTAATAACCAATCGAAATAATATTTTTATCTCGTAGCTACTTTATACGTGACACATAAAAATCTAACATCTCAAGTTCGTATAAAATTTCGTATGGTATCAAATCTCACTATTAAAGCAACATCGCGTGAGATTCACGTAATTACGGGACTAATTTATTTACCGTACGATAATAACCTTAGAAGACAATTATTATAACAAAGCAACGTAATTAGGGAGAGTAATTTAGTTAATTTGTACAGAATTCTCCTTCATTAGATTAATATGAGGAACGGTTTGTAACATAAACTGCATTTATTTAATATTCGATGCACAGTATAGCTTTAGCATATTATTTATTTTATTTCAACTTTATTATACCGAAGCAGTTCGTAGAAAAGGTGAACTTGATGATAGAAGCATTCTCTACCAGTCAATCTTTAGGCAAAGAGAAGTGAGCGGAAGCAGCAATATTGTATTCAAATGGTAAATGGAAAAAGTACTGTGACAACATATAATCATAGAGGTTGCCTTAAAATTTACATGTACCTTGTATGGATATATTTGAGGATGGATGTATGAAGATACAATTAAGACAAGTTTTATGCTACTTTTAACAATCTTCAAACATTGAAATGAAATTAAAGTTTATAACTTAAGTGACGTCCACTAACATGGGCTTCCATATATCTTTACTTTAATTTTATATCCCCTAGATAAGATTGAAGTCCAGCCTAAGGTCAGCTACAGATGCATTGCTATGTTACCACAGACAAAAGGTACTACTATTGAGGACTAAATTAGAACTTCTCGTGCAAGTTCTACCCTTAAAAACTAAATGGAAGCATTTATTTATCATTTGATATTCTAAAATAAAAATATTGAATGCAACTTATCTTACGATGTTTAGGTCACGCCTGGATGAAATAAATTTAATTATTAATTTTTTTAATTCAAACACAAACCCAAAACTTTATCAGTCAGTCACACTTACTATGACAGCTCTTATTCAATGCTCTAAGTCCCATTTAAAGTTACGCTTTCAAGTGTTGAGCAAAGCTAAGTCAACATAAATAATATGCCAGCAACAAGATAAGATGTTACATCATGTTACTGAACAATCAGACCTTAATTCGTAGTTTTACACTCCATGTAGATAAAATGACGAAGCATTTCGTAACCCTAAAGTGACTTAGCTTGTAATTATGTTTGAGTATTTTTTTAGAAGCACCGTTTGGATTAATATTAAGTGGTTACTGCTGCTTATGGACATCTGTAATCAATCCAAAATAGGATTAATGGCATATCTTGATAGACGATAGAGCTATAGTTCAAATGGGGAGGAGCCACTCTTCCCTGCTGTCATAATCTGCCGTGAAGCAACTATTGTTTTAACTCGAAAAATGTAGCCAGCTACACTTAGAAGCGAAAAAACTTTAGTCCTCAAGAGTAGCGACGCGTCTGTGATTGACTAATGTTGGGATTTTAGTCTTGTTTAAACTTGAGTGTATGTCCATGGGCTACAGCGTGTAATTAATATCAGATGATTCGCAAGCTCATTTGCTACTCTTCTCACATAATAAAATTAGCCACAAACCTGTTACTATTTCTAACGTCTTAGTTCGAAAACCTTGTTCAAGTGTACCTCTACCACACCTTTAACATTACAACACAGCAGAGTTGGACAGCATTGGATATAATTAAAAAATAGATTGTTCCACGATTATTCTGTATTTATATATTGAAATAATTGTTTATCTTTACATATTATTTCCTCTATTTCTAATGCAGGGCAGAAATTTCTGTTCACAAGACATCAAAAGGAAAATATATTGTATCAAATACCAGTTATACATAATTTAGTAATTAAATGTCATGCCCCAAACTCTTATATCCGGCGCATAGCCTCTATCATAAAACTAATTAAACATAGCTTTTTAACTTTTAAATCTTTACTTTCCCAATAATCTTAAATTTCTCAGAATACGATAAAATACTAATTTCCTAAAAGGTTATGCGTAATTACTGAATATTAAAGCTCTTAATTATTATCTCATTAAAGTTGTGCGAAGTCTATTATTCTGCAAATTATTTATTAACAAATTAATTACCTAAATTCGTTAAATTAGTGGTTTAGTCAACAAATTTATACGTTAATTAATTTTGGTCGGCTAATTATAAATTAAATTTCAGTACAGATAGCCATTTTTTATACAATAAAAGTACCAAATGAAGTCCACCTGATTGTCAGTAACCTTTGCCATTGATAGGTATAATCAAGGAATAAAAAATTTTATTAAAATACTACTCGAGATTATCATACTGGCATTAAGAACTAAATTGAAACGGTTCATATTCCCTTGCTTTACCCTTCAAAATAGCTTTATACACTGCAGTTATCAGGCACTAGTTGATACTTGCGACTTCGTTTACATTGTTTATTAACACTACATCGCTTACCCCACTTTTATACGGTAAAACAACACACATCGCGATGTATGTTGTCTTACGACGACGATGTGCATACAGTTAATCGTGTTGTATTTATAAAATCGTAGTTTGTAATGATCTTATATTAAACGAAGAATTCGTGACCATATGATAGATAAAATCAAGAGTCTAAAAATAAATTAAATAAAAATTGATCAGAATCTATCCAGTAGTTCTTGCGTGATACACGATCAATGGCAGACTTCTATCATATTACATTTATATAGACAGATAGCAAAAGATTTATTTGGAATCGCCGGCTATTTATTTCATAATATGTACAAAGAGGTGGACACATATCGAACCGCACTGCACGAAAGGCCTTAAACGGAATTTTAAATAGCATGAAATCAGATGAAGTAATTTTCATTTGTAACTCACTAGCGACCCAGCCCAGCTTCGTTTGGGTAATATAGTTTATATTTACTTACATTCAAGTCATTACCTACCTGCAAAAGCTATCAATTAGAAATATCTATTTCGAACAACGACTGAATTACTATATTGAATTTAACTAATTTCTCGTCTTATCTACAAAAAACGTAACATTATGCAGCAAAACCTTCCACAGGAATCATTCTGTCTTTGAAAACCTTGAGAAAATCTATCCAGTACTTTTTGGGTTTACCATAAACAAACAGACACCTGACGAAGGACTTTGTTTTATAATATTTAGACATAATGTTCATTTATTAATTCTAAAGCTGTTTCTAGTTTCTATTTGTCGAGTTTAAATTTATTTCCAGGTGTAGCCAGATTTTGTAAAGGAAAAAAACCTTAACTGGAATTTCGGACAAAAACCAGAAGTCAGGTGACGTAGTCTTTTTTTAGAAGTAACGAGACTGGACCAAAAAATCATTTCAAATTTTAATCTTTAATTTTTCTATTTTGACAATTCAAATTTTGATAATATTTTCGTACATAGGTAATAATAAGTCTAAACTTCATTAATCCGTAACTGCCCTATTGCTGGGCACATCTCCATTGAAGATGAAAAGGTTAAAGGTTAAATCTTTCAAAGAATCTGCTGGTTGCTGGAGATTTTAACTCTGAACCTCCCTATATAACCGACCGGAAACTTAACCACCAGGCTATCACTGCTTACAAATAAGATTGAATTAATATCGGTTTGGCACAGTTTATTCTCTCCATAGTATGCGTTCTACAAGGAAATAAATTGATGTAATTCCATATGTGTAATATTAAAAATAAAAAAAATAACAACAGCATACTAAGAGCAGAAAGAGAAACTTTTGATGTTTTGAAAAGCGACGCACTTACAAGTGAAGCGGCCATCTTAGTCCTCTGGAGTAGCAACGCAACTATGTACGACGTTATATTCTAGTCTTGTTTGAGGTTAGAATGACCACTTAACTTCAGGTTGCTTTCTCGTTTGCTATTGTAAAGTTACCGCATTCAACCTTAAAACTGAACTGAAGGCGTATCTGAAATCGTAATAAGAAGATACGTTGCTACTCCTAAGGACTAAAATGATCGCCTGATATTTAAATGTAGCCACATACATTTCCAACGAAACGCAAAAATTGCATTGTATTTATATATATATGATATATAGTTATTATATGTATATATATATAAATTATATATTTTTACTTTTGCAGGGTTGTCACGATTAACGAATATTTTAATTTTGATAGCCGATATATCGAACCAGTTGCAAGGCTTGTGGTCACGGTTAAACTGCTGACACAGGGAAACTGTTGACAGATTCTAGTGATATATTAATCTATTTACCCTACAACTGATTCGTTTTTATTTTAAGTTCTATTTTACGACACACCCCACTACCTGCATCTTTACACATTGAACCTTGCACTATTTATTTATATACATTTAAAAAGAGATTAACTTAATATCATATATAGTTATATGTCAATTCACTAATTCGATAAAAAATTGCTTAAAACAAAGTCGTGTCGTAAGACGTGTCTTATAGAACTCAATCAACGAAACGATTCCTCGAAGTAATTATCCCATCCTTCTCAGACGGACGCCTGACATCCGTTCTCTTCATCATCTCAAAACGTCCTAATCTTACATCTTTAGTGGAATCGAAATAAATTTGATAAGTATTTTGATACGAAATTTTAAAGTAACATTAAAATAATCCTGTTTTAAGAGATGGTAGTGTCCCCGACAGTAAAATTTACGTATTTTACGTACTTATAAAAGTTCAAATATTGCATTAAGTTTATAATTAGATTTTTTCGTTAGATTTTAACTATAATTATTTAAAGTCTCTACTGATCTCCGAAGTTACGTGAATATTTTTTACTGTTTTGAGTTTTTTGGCATTTCATAGTTTACTTTTATTCGTATTATATTTTTTAACTACGTAGCTAAAATATACCGTTACTACATAGTAACGGCATCGTATACAGTAAGTATAACTTATAATGTAAAGCTTAATATTATGTATGTAAACATACCTCGAACAATTATCTGTTATAAACTAAACTTATAAAGTTGGATATATTAAACTCTTGAGTCTAGAGAGTTACGTCGCTGGTTCGCATTTAGGGCTGGATTGTGCTAATTAGGCGCCCTAGATAAATGAGTTAAAGACTCCTCTAAACAAAACAAAGTAAGAAAGAAAAATCTATTTACTACGCCAAGGCTGCCGGGTAAGATCTTTGTCCAAATGTATAAATATTACTTTCTATTCTAGGATGTATATATAGTTTTTTGTGTGTGTTATTGGAAATGCAGGAAATATCTTATAAAATACTATGAGTTTAAAAACTTTATTATTTACAATATTAATTTTTATAAAATAATTAAATAAATTTTCGTTAAAGAAATATTAATTTCGGTAATGTTTCTGTAATAAACTGAGCTTTAGATTTTAGATTCATTTCTCAAAAATACTTTAAACTCCCGAGGGACTAATCTGATCTAGAGCCCTGCTATCATTTCTTAAAAGAAGCTCATTTTAAAATATTATGAAATTTGTTATTTTAGACTACCATTGGAAAGAGATTCATAATTCTAACAAAATTCTGCAAAAATACCTCCTTTCGTTTCATAGCAAAAATACTCATTTGTAATAATTACCTTCTTTTTTTTATATAATGGAAGAGTAAGAAACGGGCATGCGGGCCACCTGATGTTAAGTGGTCATTGCAGCCCATGGACAACCAAGTCCAGTCTCAAATAGAACTCTTGAGGACTAAGATGGTCGCCTCCAATAATATGTATCCGGCAACCACACCTCCCCGACCCAAACACAATACATAAAGAACATGTTGCTTTACAGCTGGTTATGAGGGTGGCAGTGGTGCCTCCCCGGGCAAGCTCTAAACCTTTAAAACAATATCGAAATATCATCGCATTTATACAAATTATTTTCTTACCGATGCAAATTATTTTATCATAATGTACAAATTGTTTATAAATTTATTAAGATCGCTTATTCTAAATTTTAAAAAAATATTATATCATAAATTGATGAAAATTATAAAAAAAATACACATGATGAAAAATAACTATTGCTAAATAGTTAAGCTAATCCTGTAGTCGGGGTAAAAACATGAATAGAGTAACATATTAATGTTATAAAAAACAAATAAAAAGTGAAAAAATACTATTTTGAGTATAGATCCACTTAAACTTGACGTTGTTATCATATATTTAGGTAATTTCCATTAAGTTTTATACTATAACTATAGATTGAAAATGGAACTCATTGTATATAAGTATTCAGCGAGGAAAACCATGAAACTATGAAGTTAGTGAATAAGATTTACAACTCAAATCGGCTCTTTAGTGCTAAGTACAGAGTTGTACAAATTACATAAGGAGTGACGCAAGAATACACCGCACAATGATAATTGACCAGTGTCCTAGATGACATCAGAAAGTATTTTATAGATGGATGAACTGATACCGCCTTGCTAAGAAAAAAAAACATAGGTTGTAAAAGTTAAGTTCCCATAATACCCAACTAAATAAAAGGCGTTAGTAATATTTTTGTGATGTTACATTTTAAAACTTATGTTATTTTCTCCTTAGGTAATATATAGCTTGAGCAAGAAGGGAACGAAGTAACTCGCGTGCCTATTCTTGAAGCTATTCTTGTGTTTCGCTGGAAGTGTGGTTGCCGGTTTCATTTATATATGAGGTGACTATAGTCCTCAGAAGTAGTACCGCATCTTAGATCGACTTCAAGTGAGACGCTTATTATATATATAGTGTTCATTGCAAATGTCGATAAGACCACTTACTATTTGGTAAATGGCAATAGTAAATCACTGAGTCTCAGCGACTAACCGATTAACAATAACATTTTAGCATGGATTTCTGCAAAGTAAAGCCTGATACTATTAACTGATTTATCGTCAAGTGGACTGCATGCTCGTTACCTATTTTCCCACTTAAAATACGGCCAAAATTTAACCTGTATGTACCCCCAAAGCAGATTGGTGAATTTATCGATCGATTGACGAACATGGCGAAGCGACGTCAGTAGACGTGGGAACAGCCTTAATGAACTCCGGAGCCTCTCCCATTTAGTAATTCTCTACGCTCTGTTAAACTTTCATTAACGAACTTTCTACTTATAGCTACTATCCGACAACGCAGTCGTTTGATGCTCGATTAGGGATAAAAATACAATAGATATTTTTATATTTGGGGTCCATGAAAACAAGCTTTCATGTTGTGTTTTTGTTGACTTTAATAATCATAAATAACGTTTTCGACAATACAGTCCAACGGAAAGAGGAGGAACATTCCAGAAGTCTCAATTCGTCATAAATTTTCTGGTCACCAAACGTTTATTATATATGTACATACAAGTCTAATGACTGGACTATTACTGCTAGGTCATCGATATGTTGTTTCATTTATAGTCACTTAAGTATTAACAGTTAAATTCTGCATTTGTTTGTTGTAAGTATTATATTCAAATAAATAGTGCACGTGGCAGTAAATAAAAATTTGAAACATGGCAACATTTTTTAAAAATACTTCAATTCGTTTCGTGCCACGAAGTATTGACCTTGCTTTAAGCATCGTTATTGACCGAAGCCGGTAAAATTTTTGAAAATATTTTTTATAGATGAAATATAACCAACCCACTTCTTTGTTTTCACTCACTGCACAGTAGAATGACCTCACACTAAAATAAATCCAGGTCAATGCTACGATGAAAAAATCACCCCGTTAAAACTTACTTTCGAATATTTATGTTTTGTTTCCATTTTTCATGAGCAAGTAATGAACTGAAATCAATTTAATTAAGTTAAAATGTAGGTAATTTTAGATGTACTGAAGAAAGGAAACGAAGCCTTATGGTCTACACAATAACCAATCTAAATTGCAGCATGGCATCGCGTAGTCGAGAGTAGGATGAATATCCACTAGTGTTTAATTATCATGTCTTTTTTTGATATGAAAATGAAGCCATACGTGCGTGCATTGCATTGGTACGGACTAAGATAAGCTTGCAGTTGTAGCCTGCAAACTGCACGATTGCAACGGTTGCTTTACACAAGAATTACTTTACAGAAGATTGTTATTGATTAAGGCAAGTTTTCGTTCTTAGAAAGTCAAGTTAACCCGTCAGCTGCAGTATAAAATTTGTATAACTACAACACCAATGCAACATAAAAGATGCGATTGTCATTGTACGAATTCACTGAGACGTATAACTAAACATCAAAGCACTTCGGCATAATGTACCTCTGTACACTTCACCTATGCATTTGCATACGGGGGATGGAAACAGTTGCTTCAATACACCTTTAGAGGGGCATCAGAATAAGCTTGTATAAAGAGCCCTCGAGTTTTCAAAGATTACTATTGTATTGTAAGGACGGCGGCAGGTGCAGACACAATTCCACATTAGAAGCCGTACTACCATTTCTTAAAACATGTTTATTTTAAGCTTATTTCGATATTGCAGAACAGATTTGTAAAGTGGTGAATTCTCCTATTTTTAATTAAAAGAAATTATTATAGAAATAAACTGTTATTTTTCTTTCTTACAATAATGGAATGATATTTTATTTAAATGGCTAATACGGACCATTTAGAACAAGACGGTTATAATGTGTGATGGTTTTATAATATGGTGGTAACGTTCTTGATCTCGTTTACAAGAGGACGCCATAAATGCTATAACTAACATTTGGATGTCGGTGATCATAGTACATACTCTTCTTTGATCTTTTTTCCTTATTATATCCTGAAATATCTTATTCATTTCCTGACTTATCTTTTATTTGGTTTCTCATAAACGTATTTGTCGCTATATTTAGCAAATAGTTTTGTCTTCATGTAAAAGATTTTCCACGTTATATTTAGTAAGAAATTACCTGGCAGGAAGTTTATTGAGTTATAAGATATCTTGTGACGTATAATGGATATGTAAGTATTATAAAAATGTGTATTGTCTGTTAACTTTAGTAAATAAGCACCAAATTCTATATACAAGAAGAATTTCTTAGGAATAACTAGCGACCCGACCCAGCTTCGCTCGGGTAATATAATTTATATTTACTTACATTATTTTTCTTTCATACATGCATCCAGTCATTACCTACCTAGTAGCAAAAACTGACAATTACAAACATCTTTCGTACGACGACTGAATTAATATATAGAATTTAACTATTTAGTTTCTCGCTCAATTTACAAAAAAAACTTATTATGTACCAAAGCCTTCCTCAGGAATCGCTCTACCTGTTGTTGAAAACTTTGAAAAAAATCAGTTCAGTACTTTTTGAGTATATCACGAACAGACAGGCAGACGCGACGGTAGACTTTGTTTAATATTTCGAGATAAATAAGTCGAGCTCAAGACGGTAACGGTCGTGGGTGGCAATAACCAAACATCGATTACACGCATTTGTGGCTCTCATTACTTAGAAAAAAAAAATAAACTGATGATAATCAATATTCCAAGTGCAATATTTCTCCATAACTGCCCATCAAATTGTTTATCTCTTTATTATTGTCAAACCATAAAGCAGTCATCGTGAGACCAGTTGGCGCGCCCCTATTTTCAATTTCTCCTAAATTGCCTGTTAAACTCATTTCGGTAACGGCCGATATCGATTTACGAGCCAATTAAGCCATTGTTATAAATAAAAATGGATCGACCGTCATCAAATGGTTTGTAATTGATTAAAATCGCTTGTTTGGAACGCGTGTAAGAAATATATTTCATTGGGAAATATTTATATAAGTACTAAACTATTTAGAAAGTTTTAATTTATAATTAAACACTTCTTATAACTAGTTTTTTTATTAATCTTAACTTATTGTTTTTCTCCTTATAAAGAGAAAGTACAATACATTTCGAGTTACTTTACACAGAATGCGTTGTATTATATTAATTTGAAACACTTTTTTTAACACACTTTTATTAGCTTGAGTTGTATCTATGTGTGTAATGGAATCTTTGAGCATAATTTTCACCAATTTCCAGAAGTCTCATTAATTTGAAACGTTGCACACGTATCAAGGATCCACGTCAATGCAGTAATATGAAAAAAAAATAATAGTTAAAAAAACTAAAAATACGCTTTTATTAAAAATCCCACTAAAAAAGTATAAATAGGATTTAAAAAAAAAACGTTCATTTTCATTCACATCATAATTAGGAATATACACATTTTATGTCAAATTTACACAATATATTCATTACCTTGCAAGTTAATAAAACGATTCGGTAAATTGAATTGGTGTCTGGTATTTTTATAATTACTAGCTGTGCCCGCTTCGTCACGTGGGCTTCTTTTTTGGATTCTAACAGTTTTTCCAACAGCAAAAAGTTATTTTGTACCCCTACTCGCAACTTTAAAATTTGTTTCTTTTTCTTTATATATTGTTTGCAATAAAATGCTATAAATGGCACTAATTATTAAGAAATATTACAATAGTGGAAGCATGTACAAATGCAAAGACAAACAGACAAATTCTAGTAACTTTTGCATTACATTTTTTCTTATATTTTCCATGTTGAGACTGTTACAATTGTATTACTTGTATACATAAACTAGCTGTGTTCGCGACTTCGTTTATGTGACCTTTATGCGACTTCGTTTACCTGACTCATTGACTATTACGTTAATATCCCACCGAATGCTTATATTTGTCGTATTCTATTTTTGTTAAAAATATTTATGATCAACATTAACCTTATATCATTAACTAAATTCTATGCCTCTCATACAAAAAACTCAATAATCAAATCATATTATAAAAATGTCATAGACAAGTGGCGCTTTACATGTAGCTCGAATGCATTTTAATACGAAGTATTCTTTATGACTCACAGTTTTAAAGTTATGTATTTCATATCATTTCATTGTAGAATGATGTCATTATGATGCGCTTTTATTTTTATTCCTAAACCGTTGCAATAAGGATGGGGTTAAACTGTTTAAATATGTATATTTAAACCCCAATGTAATGTACCATTTCTTTTTATTTACCTTATTCAACACATAAACGATATTGTATTATATTGGAAAGTCTTCAATCAATGATACCCATAGCGAAGAATGATAAACAAATACTTTTTATTTATTTATTTATTTATTTGGGAAACAGACAATTACAAGAAATAGAAAAATATACAGTCGTTAAAAGAAAATCAGATATCAGTAAAGTTTCCAGTATAAGTTTGAACAGCCTAGACAGACTGTATAAGTTTGGAGCGAAAAAGTAACAGAAATAACAAATGCATACAACGTAATCTTTAAACACTGCATATTTGTATATTTTTAAAATGTCGTTCATCATAAAATGTTGTTCATCTGATGGTAAGCACGTGCGGTAAATTAAACTCATATTTTCCCCTAATGCATAAAACTATACTTGAAAAACACTTAACTCGTTTTAAAATAAATATAATTAAAGCAAGTATAAACACGGCCAACGGTATTGAGAAGTTACTAAAAGCGAAGACAAACAATGATTCACTACATGACACAATGAGCTTATGTTTAATCGTTTAGACCTT
>DWON01007700.1:0-12690 GCA_018251015.1 Phocides pigmalion okeechobee
GTAAGTCAGAAGGGAAAAATTCTATAATAATATTTGGAAAACTCTATATAGAAAACATTATGGGATAAATCGTTACAAATTTAAATTAAAATATTAATATTATTAACTGTATTTACTCTGTCACAGGTATAGTTATATTTAATTCACTGTAATTCTCTTCTAAAGACAATAAGAGACATTCAAAACAAGAATCACCAAATTAAAAAGAGATATAGACGCTTAAACCACATCTTTATCTTTATAAAATAGGTGAAGTCTGCTATTGTGTGCGCAATACCCTAAAACTACTGAATTGATTTCGTAAATAAATAAGAAATGTGATTACTTAAATAAAAAATTAACATGTTGGCAACACCGACTGAAGATACTTCTTGGTTGTCAACTTTGAAAATAGAATTTGAAAAGACAGATGACAGTAGTTTTTATGATGACGTTGTTTTGTTATTTGATTGGAGTTTTCTGAGCTATGCAGTCTAAAGTTTAAAAGTGTTCGTTATTTTTATAACTAAACTAGCTGCTGTATATATATAAATTACCCGCACGGCTGTTGTTAGTTTATTCTTACAAATATAATGGGTAAACGATGCAAACAAAGTCACGAGTATCAGATACTAATCAATACAAATGGTCCAACGGAAAATTCCGTAAAATTTTAGGAAAATCTTTTTATTATTATCAAAAGTTGTCTTAAAAGTAAAGATAAAAGTATACGTAGATAGTGATGAAATATGAAATTATTAATTGTTCCTTCGTTCTTACGTACATTGTTACGTAAGATAATTTTACTTTAATTTTTTTATTAAAATGGTTATTTGTTTTAGATGATCATTTAACATTATCGAAGGATAGGATTCTTCTCTAGGTAGGTATGAAAGTTGATATAAACAAGTTGACTCCTACAGCTTCGTCTGCGTTGCATATTATATCTATCTATCCAAATAATAATATTATAGGTGAGTGGTCAGTCTGTACATTGAGGTTATGTAAAAAAACATTATTAGTAGCCTTAGCACGTAATAGAATCCAAAGAAAACTTAATTAGAATTATAGTCTGTTTTTCTGTTTGAGCACGCCAATCTCAGAAATGTCTGGATCGACTTTGATGCGGTTTTCAAAAATATATTGCACTAAGCTTTACTGAACATTTTGTTGTGTGTTTGTTACATTTAAATCGGTCTCTAAATTAAAAAGATATGCCAGTTTGAAAGTTGCCAGTGTGAGTGCATATTTTTTTTTACTATCGGAAAATCTGGAAAACGTCGAAAATGCACGAAAATGTAAATGAAAGCTCACGTGAACGAAGTTACGGACAGCAGCTAGTTATATTTCATATTTTCTTGCATAGTGCTTGTAAAAAACGTAGATTTATATATATATTATGTGAGAATCATAGCAAACGAGCATGCAAACCACCTGATGTTAAGTAGTCGCAGCCCATAGACGTCTACGTACAAACACAAACACGGCTGAAATCCTATCTGAGCTCGAACGTACGTTACTCCTCCTGAGGCCTAAGATGGTCCCCTCGCTTTAAAGTGTAGCCGGCAATCGTACCTCTCCAACCGGAACACAAATAATGCTTCACGGCATCTTATGAGGGCGAAATACCTATTTAACAATATTACTTTAATGATATTATTGAATTTAATATTTTAATTAAGAACCGAGTATTTGAGAAGTAAAAGTTGCTCGAAATCTGTTTACTATTTTTTGCACAATGAACGCACACGATGACAATACTATATTATAACGAAAAGATAATCAATTGAATAATCGATGTCAAGTTTTATCTTATCTTTAATACGTAGTAGTATAAAACTGTCTTGATTATTAGATAACTTGTAAATTTCCATAGTCAAATAAATGTTTGTATTTTGCTAACACTTCCACTTTCTCGTTCTTAGAGTTGAGAAGGCAATACAAATGGTTCAAGTTAAGGTGAACGAGGGCATCCTGGAGGGAGAAGAAGTACAAAATGAATATGGTGGGAAATTTTACAGTTTCAAAGGTATTCCTTACGCAGAGCCTCCGGTTGGCGATCTGAGGTTTAAGGTAACTGTAAAATTTGGTTCTGTATGTGATTTTAAGCGATAAATACCTTTATTGCAAGCGCCATGAACTGTGTTCTAACAATATTTTACTATGTAACTAGTACTTTTGTGTAACTATTTTTAATTGCCGATATATCACTTGCATGGCTCGTGGTCACGGCTAAACTTTAGATTTGACCAAAAACCATGCCACTAACGTTAATCGTGAGTACCCGTTACATAGATAAAATTATATATTCCATGATTATATTTTAAAAAAATCATATTTGTAAGTATGTATTTACATACATGTATTTTATATGAATCGCTATTGAGAATTGAGTAAAAAATCCACTTGACGGTAAGTGATCGCTGCCATCCATTCGTATCCGTAACGATCCTCATTGAACAAGGAAAACCAGGTAAAGCTGATTACAGATACGTTGTTAGTTCTGTGGACTGGGATGGCAGCTAATGAGCTCAATTATAACTTTCTGTTATATTCGCTAAAAATATATATAAACATAGAAGGCCTATGAATGTATTCCATTCATAGATTTTAAACCACAAACCTTACAAGCGAGGTGACCATGTTAGTCCTCAGAAGTAGTAACGCATCCATACACGACGTCAGGCAGGACTTTATTTTTATTTAATGTTGAACGTAAATTGCAATGAGCTTCAAAAATCATTAAATATCAGATGGTTTTCACGTTCTTTCGCAACTATTGTATCATAAACCGTTACATCATTTTTTTTGTAATTTGACTTTCGTGTATATAATATATAATTTTTAAAATAATTTACTAATTTCTAGGCACCAAGGCCCTCAAAACCATGGAAAGGTGTGCGCTCAGCAAAAGAATTTGGTCCCAAGTGCTATCAGTCTGCTTTTTTAAAAGGCGCCCCGCCCACCGGTAGCGAGGACTGCTTGTATCTTAATGTCTATACACCAGACGTCAAACCACAGAACTCGTTACCCGTTATGGTTTGGATACACGGCGGAGCTTTTGTCACTGGTAGTGGTAATGATGATATGTATGGTCCCGAATTTCTCGTGAGACATGGAGTTATCCTGGTGACTATTAATTACAGGCTAGGCATAATTGGGTTTTTGTCCCTAGGGACAGAAGACATACCAGGCAACGCAGGAATGAAAGATCAAGTAGCAGCCTTAAAATGGATTAAAGGTAACATTGCTTATTTTGGTGGAGACCTAACAAACGTTACTATTTTCGGCGAAAGCGCTGGAGCAATGAGCACTTCTTTTCATCTGGTTTCTCCAATGAGCAAAGGGCTCTTCAGAAGAGCTATAACTCAAAGTGGCTCATGTCTTAGCTGGGCGACAACACCTTTAGAGCCTAGTCTGAGAGGAAGAGCAATAGCAAAAGAACTAGGTTGTCCGTCTACTGATGACAAAGAAATTTATGAATTCCTTAAAGTTCAACCAATTCATTTGTTATTAGATAAAACTGTGCCTTTAACGTATGCAGAAGACTCGAAGGAAGGAAACTTATTTACTTATTTCATTGTCAAAGAAGAGAAATTTAAAAATGTTGAAGCTTTTTGGAATGAAGATGTCAATGACGCGTTGAGAAGAGGAGCTTTTCACGAGGACGTTGACATTATAAACGGTTATACTGAACATGAAGGAGCGCTTTATTTTACGAATAGCGATTTTGAAAAAATTATTGCACAGGCAAATAAATTTCCGGAATTCTTTGTTCCATCACCACTTACAATCAACCTTACAATAACTCAACAACTGATAGTTGGACAAATGTTCAAAAACTATTATTTTAAAAATAAAGAAGTGACTAAAGATCATGTAGAGGAATTAACTCGTTATTTTAGTTTCGACATGTTCGTGTACAGTTCAATACTGTGGCAAAAGTTATGTGCAAATGCAGGAAAGAACAAAATTTATTCGTACAAATTTACTTGCAAGTCGCATAGAAACATGTTCAGCCATATTTTTGGTATCGTCAATATATTTAACAATAAGGCAATAGTGGCTCACGCCGATGATTTGCCATACATGTTTCCTTGCAAGATTTTTGCACAGAAAGTTGACATGACATCAAGAGAGTTTAAAATGATTGAACAAGTGACCAAACTTTGGACCAATTTTGCAAAACATGGGTAAAGTTTTCATGATACTTTGTTAATATAAAATATAGTTTTTATTTATTTTCATATTTATAATGATGAAAATCTTAAAATTAATTATAATAAAAATCTAACCTATGCAATCTAGAGGAAGTCCGTGCCCATGCGCCATGGTTCCAAGAACACTAGCTGTATTCCCGCGCTGAATAGCAATCCCAATTCTCTGCGCGAGATATGAACTAGCCCACTTGTTACCGGCGGCGTTGATCAAACGTGGTACTATTCGTTTGAAAAAATTTTTGGTACGCGGACCCCACGGATAATCATAAAATGATTTTCAAATTGTGAAAATGTATAGATTAACAATAATGTCGTATATTTTTCCCTTTAGTTACTATTTTAAGTACATTTAATGAATGTAAATCACTCACCATTTGTACAAGCTAGCTTATCTTAGCTGGTAAGTGATCTACAAAGTAAAGTCATGTTATGTGCGGTCGAGATTAGGATGGGTAACCATCAGTGGTAAAAAATCGAGCGCTGATTTCCTCACCTTCGCGTGTACAGTAATAGAACATAATTATAAAAAAAACTTTAGAAAATACTCTAATAACCCTAACGTATTTACATATTACATATTTTTTCGTTTTTTAGGGATCCGACTCCTGACGGCAGCTTAGGGTCCAAATGGGTCCCATACACATTGGAAGCCCAAAACTACATGAACATCGGCGAAGACCTGGTCCCGGAGACGAGAGCTGATGAGGGAGATGTAAAATTTTGGGAGGAAGTCTTGAGACAATACTATCCCAAGCTTGTTTTATCCTAATAGACAGAACAATATTTTAAAATTGCATTCATTTCAATGTTCACTAAATAAACATGCATTTTTACATTTGAAAAGAGTAGTAAACGAGCATGCAAGTCATCTGATATTAAATGGTCGCTATAGCCCTGACACTGAAGTCTGAACTAACTTAATACATAGATCAACTGCTACTTCTAAGAAGAAAAATGGCCTCACTTAAAATGGAACCGATAACCACACATCCATCCGAAACACAAGAGCTGCTTTACAGCGGATTATAAGTGTGGCAGTGGTACTTACTCTGTCCAATGCCTTACGAGTCGGCGGTAGTTTATCGACGTTCAAAGAGAGTTCTGTAAATAATCAAGTTTGAATAAAAATATTTTGTGATTTAATTTAAAATGTATAATTCCACCAATTGTTAGGTAAATAAAACTATTTTTTAACAGCTGTGTTTGCTGTAGTTTTCTTTATTTCCATAAAAAAATGTCTTTGTAATACACTCAGTACATTTTTTGAGAGAAAAAAAAATATATAATTATTTCATTGCCTTTCGTTGCGGCCGAAGTATGTTCATGTCCAAAGTAGACCTGTTGGATTATCATAATACAATACAATTAATACCAATTGTCGTGTCTCACAGGCAATATAAATAGAATGAATATCTATCTTTACATATAATAAAACTGTAACTGATCACTGTCTGTACATAGAATATATATATAATCATAATGGGGGGCTTTTATATATGCAAGAGAACCCAAAATAATGTTTTTTGGTTTTGTCTGTATGTCGGTATATCTGTATGTACTGTACGCTAATTTAAAAAACGGTTTATCCTATTTGTGTGCAGTTTTCAGGATTATATTGCGATGGGCTTCACTTAACATTTAGTGTATTTTTTCATTGAAATCGATTAACAAATAAAGAAGTATGTCAATGTAATTCAATCCCCACCGACGAGGTCGTGGGCTCAGCTAGTATAGTATAAAACAAAGTCGCATTTCGTCGTATGTACGGTTAGATCTTCTTAACTAAGCAACGGATTTTAATGTGGTTTTCATTAAGAGGAAAATGTCTAATAGCTGTAAAGGTTTATGTTTATATCTAATACATGCATATTATATTAGAAAAAAGCCAACAATTCCAAAGATTGGTAATGTAATGTCGTAAATGCACTCGTGCAAAGTAGAATCGTTTCGCTAGTAATTACATATAAAAGGGAGTGTGTAAAAAACACAAAAAACCAAACGAAATAAAATTAGAACAAAAATCCTGGAAAATGTAACCGCCATTGTAGCTTAAAGCACTAAAGTAGAAGATCAATATTTGTATGATTTTTTAATTTCTTTTGTATATTTTCTTCAAATATACGGTAACAATCGGAAATAATATATTATATAGATTAAGAATACAGCTGAAAAATGTATTGGAATGTATTTTAATATCGAATTCTGCATATTAGTACCACTTATGGCAACAATATAACACCTAATAGCAATATAAATATTTTAATGCATCACGACAGTCAAGTCACGAACAAATAATATCCGTTTATCTATATAAAGGGAAGAGATAACAATGTAACAACAAATAAAAAATTAAGAAAACCACACCAACTGTGTAATTATACATAGAGTAGCTTTTGCCCGCGATTTTGCTGTCACAGACCTTCATATTATGTTTTTTTTACAATCTTTCAACCCCTATTTACCCGAGTAGGGGTGGAATTTCTAAAAATCCTTCTTTAATGGCCAGTTTCATTATATAAAGAACCTATTTATAAAATTTTAGGATTATAATTTTAGAAATAGGTTTAGTGGTTTCGGCTATACGTTGATGGGATGGGTTGCTGGGTCTGTCAATCTCCTTGCGTGTGTATATAAGCTGAACTAATGTTACAGTAAGTACTTTTACTTTATTTTTTGTATTTTTCTGTCTGTGTTATAAGTTTCATTTCACGTGCATCAATATTTTTATAATAATCGTCATTCCTGCCCCATAGTTGGACACGGGCCCCTTATCAAAATGAGAAGAATTTGAGAAGATTCCACCATATTGTTTTCCTTTACCGGTAAAGCAAGACATATTAATAATAATCAAAAAATTACAAAACAACAGTTCGACCGTGGAGGTACCACTATTACCCTTACAATATACCGTAAAGCAGTTCTTGTTTCGGTTGTAGAGGTGTAGTTGCCAGGTACACTTACAAACCAGGCGATCTTCCCTCAAGAGTAGCAATGCATCTATGCACAACGTCCAAAACGATTTACGTCCTTTTAGAGTTAGCACCTACGTCTTACCTACATGCCAGATATCATGTCAGATGGCGTGCGATCGTGCAAGTCGCACGATCAAACAAAGCCACTATCGCAGTCCTCAATTGCAACACGTCTATCCACAACGTCAGACATGACTTTAGTTCTGGTTGAGTTTGATTGTAGATGTCCATAAGCTGCAGATTTCACACCAGATTTTCAGTTTTAACATAAAATTAGAGGTTCTCACCCCGAATTATCCGTGTTAGAGGCCCGAACCTTGCCACTAGGCGGTGCCCTTGATACGTAATCTATTAAACATAATAATTGTTAGGCAATGACACGCGCAAAAGATAACAATTATGTAATAAAAAAACATCATTTACACGTAGCGTCCTCTCAAATGTAACAGATCGCGTAGCAAAAAAAAACATATTAATTCGATACTCGTTTGACGTACATAAAATATATTGTACATGATTATAGTTCAAGAAAATGGTTGTTGTAAAAGTTTCTGAAGGCTTGCTGGAAGGACAAGTAGTGAATAGTGATTATGAAGAAAAGTATTACAGTTTTAAAGGAATACCGTACGCCGAACCACCGTTAGGTGACCTCAGGTTTAAGGTAAGTTAAAATATTCATTTATAAATATTATAAAACAAAGTCACCCGTCGCGTCTGTCAGTCTGTCTGTACATGACAAACTCAGAGAGTACTGGACGGATTCTCTCACTGTTGTCAACAACAGGTAGAGTGATTCCTGGGGAAGGTTTTAGTGTATAATTAGTTTAATTTGTAAATTGGGCGAGAAATAAAATTCAATATATTAATTCAGTCGTAATTCGAAATACATGCATCTAATTGTCAGTTTTTGCAATTAGGTAATGATAGGACGCATGTGTAAAAAAACGTAAGTTAATATAAACTCTCTTACCTGAACGAAGCTGGGCCGGGTCGCTAGTTTAATATAAATGACAACCAGTAAAATAGTAAAATAGTCTACGCAGTTGGTATATATTTAAGTTTGACTTAAAATATGTGATCCTCTTGTAGTTTTTTAATATTTATAACAGAAAAATGTAAAAGATGTACAAGTCGCTTCAAAGTGAAAATATTAAAAACTGTTCTGTTGCTCCAAACTTTGCGTTCTTTATAAATACCTACTTATATACTTATATCAAATAACTATAAACATACTACTTCTTTTTTCATTCTAAGTCAAGTTATTTTTTATTAATTATGATAGCAGATCGCAATCGATTTTAATAATTATAGATTAATATTTTCCTAATATTTCATATTATATATATTTTAAATTATAGGCACCTCTATTGAAAAAAACATGGGATGGAATACACAAGGCTCATGATTTTGGACCTAAATGTTATCAAATAGATGCTCTGACAAAATTACCCGTAGATGGCAGTGAAGATTGCTTATACCTAAACGTTTACACCCCAAACATCACACCTAAATATCTTTTACCCGTAATGTTCTGGATACATGGCGGTGGATTCGTCTGGGGTAGCGGTAACGATGATTACTATGGACCAGAGTTTCTTATAAGACATAACGTTATTCTTGTTACGTTTAACTACCGACTGGAAATTCTGGGCTTTCTTTGTCTCGACACTGAAGACATACCAGGTAATGCTGGCATGAAAGACCAAGTAGCAGCACTACGATGGGTCAAAAGAAATATCAGTAACTTTGGAGGAGATCCCAGTAACATCACCATTTTTGGCGAAAGTGTTGGAGCTGCCAGTGTGTCATTTCATCTATTATCACCCATGAGCAAAGGTTTGTTTAAAAGAGCCATTATGCAAAGTGGGTGTTGCAGTTGTTGGTGGGCAATATGTAATTATGCTCGTGAAAGAGCTCTAGTATTAGCAAAAGACATGGGATGTAAATCTAATGATGACAAAGAAATATATGAGTTTTTTAAATCTCAACCACTTGATAATCTTATTGCTAAACGAATTCCTGTTACTTTTGTTGAGGAAACTAAAAAGTGTCTCAACATTTACTTTGGGGTTGTAAGTGAGAAAAAATTTGAAAATAGTGAAGCATTTTTTGAAGGAGATGTGTACGAAGCTCTTCGAGCCGGTATACACGAAGGTGTGGAAGTTATAAATGGTTATAACGAAGATGAAGGAATACTTCAGTTAATTGAAAATCAGGGTAACAATGAAATGTTTGAACAAGCAAATAAATTCCTCGAATTCTTTGTTCCGCAGCCTGTGGGAGCTAATTGCACAGAAGCAGATCAACTTGAAGTAGCAAAGAAATTGAAGACCTTTTATTTCGGAAATAACGATGTGTCAAATAAGACCTTAAACGAATTGGTGCGCTATTTTTCCATGGATTGGTTTTTTTATGGCGCAATTTTGTGGCACAAAATTTGTGCGAATAATAATAAAAACAAAAGTTATTTATATCGCTTCGGTTGCAAATCTGAAAGGAATATAGACTATTTTTACAAGCGAAGCGAAGTATTCGACAGACCTCTCGTGGGGCATGGTGATGACTTGCCTTATATTTTTCCGATGAAAATAGGAAATCAGAAAATTGATATAAATTCAACCACATTTCAAATGATTGACCAAGTTTGCAGACTGTGGACAAATTTTGCTAAATTCGGGTAAGGGTTATTTCATACTCTTTTATTCCTTCGTTCTAAATGTATATTCATATAATTAATATAAGAGAGTTGAAGCATAGTGGCACGATCTATGGCATCGACCGCTCAAGAGCCGATGTAGACTCAGAAGTTGCATTTATTCGCGAAGTCAGGTAGGACTTTAGTTCTGTTTGAAAGTGGAAGTAGATGTCCAGTGTTTCAGAGATTTAACATCAGATTGCGTGCAATATGCACATATATTGGAACCTTCAGAATCGAATACTACAGAATTCTACCATTTTGGTATTTTTCATTCTGTACGAGATTCCTGGACAGTTGAACAATAATTAATCGATAATGGCAATTATGGGGCCATTAATATTTTTTTATGTGATAAAAGTACCAAACGAAAATGTAAACAACCTGAAGTTAAGTAGTCGCAGCCTATAGTCATCCACGTTCTACCAGAAACATGACTTAAATCCTATCTGAGCTCGATCGTAGATATGTTGCTACTCTTGAGGACTAAGATGGTCTCCTTGTTTCAAAGTGTAGCCAGCAACTGCACCTCTCCACCCGAAACACAAGTAATCTTTACGGTTGATTATGAGGGCGGCGGTGATACTATAGTTCAACCAGGGAGGTATCGAGGAGATGGAACTATAGTTGTCCCACCTTTAATATCTATAATACATCGATAATTTTATGTAATGAACATAATTTTCTAAATTTTTAGCGACCCCACACCAGATGATAGTCTCGGAGAGCGTTGGATCCCATACTCGTTGGAATATCAAAATTATTTGGATATAGGACAACAGCTGACAAACAGGACATTTGCTGAAAAAGAGGAAATTGATTTCTGGGAATCTATACTTAGGGAACATTGCCCTTGGCTTGTAGAAACTCCGAATTGAATAAATATTTATTTAACCTTATTTTAATTACCAGAAGTGTTTCCTATTTTTACTTTCTACCTTATTTACCTATATTAGATTTCCGTAAATAGAGTGTAAATAGAACCTTTTTTTTCATTAGGAAAACTCGGACGAATACTTTCCGCCACAGGGCTGACTTAAACGTGTCAAGGTAAATTAAGGAGCTAAAAATAACTTAATCGATGAATCTTCATAAAATCAAGTATTAATTTGTTTTCATAACGCATTTCGCAGTTATCGTTATAAGTCTTAGTGGTGTTGTTAGCGGATAACATTTTATAACGCTCTTTACGTTGATAACCATTTTTTTGTAAACCTAGCATGGTAGTATTAATGTCATGTCAAGATATGCGCAATGCTGTCCGTATTTTGTCCAATCACCTACGAACTGTTTTATGTGAAAAGAGTAGCATAAGAACATGCAGGCTACCCGATGTAAAATGATCGCTTCAGTCTCAAACACTACAGAAGCCTTATCGGATCAAACGTTATGCTTTACTATTACTGAGAATTGAGATAGTCGCCTCGCCGTAAATGTAGCCAAAAATAATGGGAAGGCACCACCGTAGCTTGCATAATCTACCGTATAGTTGATGATGACGTTACGGATGATGATGCTGATATTATGGTATGATAGAGAAACGCGGTTGCGGGCTACACTTACAGGCGACCAACTAAACACACGACGTCATGTAGGACTCTAGCCCTATTAGATTACGTTGATTTCCATGGTCTTCAAATCATTTAACATCAGATGGCCTGCTTCATCGTTCCCTACTTTCCCAATATGAAAATGTCGGTACATTTCAACCTTAATACATCTAAGAATCCATGTAAAACGAGGTTGATAAAGCGACGTTAGATCCGTTATCGCGAGCAATATCGCCGAATGTCGTGTTTCGCTAAGGCAATACTCGTTCTATTAACACATGCAAGGAGGAATCGTAAATTTAACCCATTCCAGGGAGCGGCATTTAAGCACGATGTTTGTTGAGACGTCAGTACGAGCAATATTATCACATGGCGTGTTGTCGTACATCTCCTGAAAAGGAAATTAAACCTGCACTCAAACTAACTGTTGTACATAAGACGAAGCCTCTGTACCTGCTTGAAATTGTATTTCATAGCTACGTTCTACGCTGCAATATTAAACGGTACGGATCTCTTGGTAGTTCCGTAATACCGTAATACCATTTCGACATATTAAAGTTCCGTACCAACAGGTTAATGGAACCCAACATCTAAGCCTATGATGATAATCTGTTTTTGTGTCCCTAATTTTCTGGCTGTTTGTTTTTCTTCCTGCTTGCATGTCTGTTTGCCTGTCTGTCAGTTTATCCATCTATCTGTTTGCCTGGCTGTTGTCTGGCTGTTGTTATTTTGTCTATGTACCTATTTGTTTTTCTATTTATTTCATAGTCTATATGTCTATTACAGGACCCTATTTGAATAATGGTAAAAGACAGAAATGAAACTCTCTCAAATTCCTAACCGTGGTACACCGCTAGAAAAGTATAATATTAAAATGGGTAAACTTAATGCCAGTTGGCATTCTCTGCCAGTCAACCCTGGATGGACGAAGATAGTTTCTAGCAGGTGTTAAATTAAAATGTATCTAAATTAATATTGTACTACTTAGGATTTTAGAGTAATCGCGGAATTTATACATTTTTCTATGTAACGGGTACTCTCAAATAACGAATTTTAATTGCCGATATTTCGAACCATTTACAGTCGAGTTTTTAAAGGTGGTAGAGCCGTTACGAGCTCGCCCGGGTTGGTACCACCGCCACCCTCATGTTCTTCATTTATTGTGTTTCGGTTGGGGAGGTGTGGTTGCCGGATACACATTATTGGTGGTGACCATCTTAGTCCTCAAGAGTGGGAACGCATCCACGTCCATCCTTAAATAGAACTTCTGTTCT
>DWON01007701.1:0-12689 GCA_018251015.1 Phocides pigmalion okeechobee
CCGGCAACCTCACCTCCCCAACCGAAACACAATACATGAAGAACATGTTGCTTTACGGCGGGTTATGAGGGTGTCGGAGGTGCCGCCCCGGGCGAGGTCTAACTAAAAAAACATACTTAAGTATTTGATATGCGCTTGTCGTCATTGTAACAAAACATTTTTGGTTAAGATAATGATAAAATGAAGGTTAAATATAGAGTAACTATGAGGCTCAACAATGGTGCTAATTACTTGAGGCCTTGAGCTGTATGAGGTGTCTGAAATAAAATTCATTCATTGTCACAAAAATAAATGAATTTATATGTTTATATAATTCTACGTTGTAAGAATTTTTAAATACATATGTAACACATTTTATGTACATAAACAATTTCAAAAGAACTCTATACAATTCTCATCAAAACGGCTAAATAAAATATAAGTACGTTTTATTTGATCTATTTTAAGCCAGGGTTCGATATAATTGTTGCGTATAAAGACATCCCAAATTTAAATGTAAGCGCGTACGCCTACCAATAAATAAAGCGAGCGTGAAAACGACAATAGCTCTTATGTGACGTGACTGAGTGTTTAATTTGCGAAGAAATCCATTGTGAACGCGGCGGGGGAATTGGCAGTCGGAAAGTAATCTATCAACAACACCCAGTGGAAATAAACAAACAAAGCTCAACTGCAAAAAGATTTCTACAATCTTACAAATGGTTCCAGTTGAAATTGATTCTGTTACAGTAAACGTTGCTTGTTATGAACTAAGTAGGCGCGTCTAGTTTAAAAAGAATAGCGATTATACATCTATTCAGCTACACGTCAACTTTAACGCAAAGAGCACGGAAATATTGCAAAAAAATGGAATAGAAAAGAATCCCTACTATATTGTTTAACTTTAACACTATCTTGAAAACTACAGATTCAATTACACATTCTATACACAGAGAGCCTGTACCGCTGATCTCTTTATAGGTTATTTATAGACACACTATATTTTCATGAAACTTATCACTGATAAAAAGAATGATAATTAAAATACCCATCTTATTAAACAATATCTTTCCCGATCAAGGCTCCACATTAATGCTAATCCATCATAAAATTTAATTTTGTAATTTGTATTTTGAAATCACATTACAAACACTTCAATTTCATTAGCACGTTTCAATAATTCTGTGATGACAATAAATGTTTATGAACTGAAATAATTTACCCGGCCATCGTGCCCACAAATAAAGTACCATGTTTTGATAAGCGAAATTCGAAATTGGGTATTGAGTAAATAAAGTTTCCTAGTCACCATTATTTGCGGACGTTATGATTTATTGAATTAATTTTCCAAGATTCACGGCCTGGTCTGAATATTAAGAGGCAGAAGTAATTTCGGTTATGAGAACGGTCTTTGTTGTCAGCCTATGGGCGGGGCCGAACATAATTCTGTCAGCCACGCTCTGCCTTTGAATTGGGATTTAGTGTCGACGTTAACGAGTTAAGCGACGTTTAGTAATCGGAAGACAGCCGCTACGTGCTAGCCAAGCTAAGTGGAATAGCCGTACAGTGTAATTGTTATTGGATATTGTACCAGTTTCACTAAAAGGCATTCAGTAAAAGGCGTACGGATAACACTGAGAAGATTATACTTTTATTTCTGTTGTTCCTACTGCGTTACTCTCACTGCTTATTCTGCCAATTAGGAAATGTAGGTATTTAATTTGCTGTTTATTATTTAGGTATTTACCAAAAAATGTTACATTGGATTCGTATGGTCTGGCTTTATTAGCTACCGCAAATGAATACGAAAATAATGAGAGCCTCATATAAATCAGTTTGTTATCCGTGAATTCAATATGTAAATATTGAATTTAATAATCTTCTGGGAACCGATTACTTATTCAATTTAATGAGTTAAATCCGTAAAAGCGAAACAAACAAGCAGACTTTCGTATTATAATATTAACAAGGACCATTAAAATAAACATATTAGGTGAATAGCTCGTACACAGTATTAACAATCCCCGCAACGGTAATGTGTGATGATATTTATAAGGCTTAACGAGCTTCGCCGTAATTGTGTTAAGTGAAACCGTGGAGCGGCTGGCTCAGCTCACCAAATTACCAGTGTCTAGCATTCAGACTAATGTGTTTTGTGCCGTGATATCTCACTGTATGTACAGGAAGAGTAAATTTTTGTATCCACTAATTAGATCTTGCTTTAAAAAGCGCCACCATAATAAAATGAACAAATTTCCGTTGAAGACATGGTAACATTAGAGTTGCACATTCTAACTTACATAATGCAATTTTAGAAATGATATTATAACTATGTCACGATTTATTTCTAATACGTAAATAACTTAAATAATATCGAAGCTTCGTTTCAAGATTACAAAAGCCTGGAAATCTATCCAAAAAAACGGATTTTTCGTCATCATTATTTTTATCACTATATTAACACTGATTTTCAAATATCAAACTATTAAGTGAAGCATGAGCGTGTTAACAATATAATATTGAAAAAAAATCCAACCTCCTTTTTCTGTCGTATTGAATCTCTTAGAGCCGGATTATGCGAGTCTCTTACTCACTAAAACTAACCGATCGATAACAGATCACATATAGAGAGTTTTCGGAATCTCCAAAGGAAAACACCAGGGCGCCTTTTACGCTACGTCTCTAGGGCTCCTCTTGGGAATACAGAGCTCTAGAGAACATTCAGCAACGATTGACATGCCATAACTACTTGTGGCCAACATCCAACCCTAATCATAGAAGCGCCCAATTTACATGTGCTTAATCGATTCGCTAAATTCGGCTCGCATACCTATTGAAGTGTTAACTTTGAAGAGTGGGCGGACGTTATCTGGGTAGAAATGTCATATGGCGCGGGTTTTAGAACATACTAATAGAGATAAGAGAATAACAATAAATACATCTTTTTACTGAACTTCAAAAAGAAGGAGGTTCTTATTAAGTTGTTTACATTTGTTTGTTACATAAGTTTTTTTTTATTTGATAGGGTTTACTTTCCATTTGGTCCCATTTAAATTTAAATAATATATGGGTATCTCCCAAGGAGACAGGAACTTTTAATTTACATTACGATATAAAACAAAAACTGCCAGCTGTTTGAATGTGGTGACGAAAGGTTTGTATCCCCACAATAATTGAAGCGTAATATTTGCACGTAATCGTGTGTTAAATTTAGCACGTTTGGTGTATTGGAGTGTGAACTGTGAAACGTTCCCAGTGTGGGCGGGCGCGATCTGTGTGGGAGTGTCGCGTGCCGCGGGCGCTCTCGTCGCCGGCCGCAAGAGGTCGCCGCGGCTGGCAGCTCTGCTTGGCGGCCTATTGCTACCCCTCGCATGCCTCTTCACATCCTTTGCCACACAACTCCATCAAACTCTGCTCAGCTATGGTAAGACACAGCTCTTATTATTAATTCAATTAAATTACGATGCGAGTTATGATAAACAATATAACTGTTGAATTGAGTACTTATCTAGTAATAATAACAATACGATAAAATAAATGCTTCTTACACTTTACCAAAGTTGCTATCAAGTTAATATACATCGAATACATATAATTTTAAAGGAACTGTAGATATTTGTCCCATCCAGGACAAATATTTGTCAGATGAATGAGTGTTCGTTCTGCGCTTGGTTATCAAATTATCTATTAAAACATTTACTTAGAAATATATATCTATGCTTATGTTTTTAATGACCATTGGAGAAGCTTTATTTATATTGGGAAATAGATGAAGTATGTAAGTCGTTCTCGGGAACTCATACAATTTACATAAAAAAAGACGTGACTCCACCATGTATGTATCAAATAATACACAGATGCACAGATATATATCAGGTATGGGACATAGACAACTTGCATGGAATTAGCGTTCAAAAACTGAAATGGCCATCACTTGAAATAACAGCGATAGCACGGTAAACAAATTCATTCTGCCTCCGATAACACTAGACACCTGCCGGAATTTCCAACTTTTTACATAACAATAGCAATGCAATGCTTTACACCAGCGACAAATATTGGCCGATTACGGTTTGTCATCGAAAAAATAAAATACTTTCAGCATAGCGCTGGCCGTAAAACGTTTGTTACCTATTTAAATCACTTTTTGTATCATTTTTATTGCATTTGTAAATCAATATTGTCTTCACATTTCTGAGCGAAACGACTATCTTAATCCGTTGATATTTATGGACTGCAGGTTGTCTACTAATTTTGTAACTAATATCAATATTTATTTTGTTAAATACAATTTTTCTTCTCATTAATCACTTTTTCATTGTATTGTAAAATATTATGGACACGTATTTATAGTATATTTTTCACGTGCATTTTAGTTGAAAGTGAAGTCGTGAAATTTAAATTCTGGTCTAAAGGTTTTGTTTTCAAAACGCGTCAAAGAGCCAACTACAGAGAATATATTAACATCCTAAGAACATAAGATCCTAAGAACATAACATCCTTTACTTATGTTCCTTTATGTCGTTTCAGTTTGAGCTTTCAAATTGAAGTCCATATTGCTTTAGTTTCTAAACAGTCAATTTCTAAACTATGCGAATTACTATAAATTTCGTGAATGACGTCTCTGCTGCAATCCTATATCGACGACATTTATTATAGGTTCATTATTATTATTATAATTATAGGTTCATAGTAAAATATCAATCTGTCTTGGAAAACCACAAAATGACCTCCGCTCATAATGAAGTAGCGCTAACAATTTTGCTGTTAAAGATGTTCAGTTTATTACAAGCTTAGCTAGTACGGACAAGGCAACATTAAAAAGTGGATTACATTTTCGTAACCTGCGTATTAGCATCTAGACACAAAAAGTGCTAGTTAGATTCACTGCATTGATGCTTTTGTTTTGAGATTTGAGCTGAATAAATTGAAATAAATTGTGAGACTTGGGTGGAACTGATTGCATATATATGTGTATATTAAGGTGGGCCGAAATATATATTTTTTTCATTTGATACCATGAAAATATCGTCCAAAATGACGATACAATCATAATTCGTTCGGGAATCTAACCCCTCGTCTCCTATTATCCCGCCGTGAAAAAATTCTTACTCAGGAGTAGTAAAACATCTACAAAAGACCTGAGATTGCTATTACATTCTGATTGAGAATCGATGTAGGTGCTCATGGACTGCCGTACCATATAATATCAAGTAGCCTGCACGCTCTATTGTAACTCTTCTAATTTTAAAAACAGCTTGTTTCAAGTTATTTTGCTGCCAGTTGTCAAGAACATAAATACCGAGTCCTAATAGCTGATAAAACCTCTTGCTTGTTTGTCAAAAACTTAATATGTTACCAGGTGTAGTTCTTGGTGTCGGCTGCGGCTTAGTACGCGAAGCGGCCGGTCTAGTGCTTGGCGCGTACTTCAGAAGACGGAGGCAGTTTGTGGAGCTCGTGGCCCACGCTGGCGGCGGCGTGGGCATCGCACTCTTCAGCGTTGCTTACAAGGAGGCAGTCGGGTATGGTCAACATATTTTATTTTAAAAGGACGAATAATCGAGCGTGCAGACCATCTGTTGTTTGGAGATTGCTGCAGACGATGAATTTCTACGTATATCCTTAAACAGGGGAACATACGTCCTATTTGAGGTAATACATATATAAGTCCCTACTCTTGAAAACTAAGACGGCCACCTTGCATTATACCTAAGTTCAGACACACCCAATCAAACTTCTCGAACTGAAATATCAGAATTATTTCACAACGAATTATAAAGATGGCAATGACACATCCGCGCCGGATTAAAGTTTTACAATTTAACGCTAAAATTATCTGAATAGCAAATTTTACTAACACCTACTTTTCCTTACTAAGTTTTTCACCAACTTCAAATTAATAAACATTTCTAAATTTGATGCCCTAGATTCCATCCTGTACCAAGAGAATACGGATGTTAATTTTAAAGCGTAACAGTGAAATAACATCGTCAAACATATACTGAATACGAGTTTTAAAAAAATGTCAAAGGAATTTTAAAAACTCGACTCTACTGAGTTGAAATAGCTCCATCATATAATAAAAATACAAAATAAAAAAGAGTATTGCGAGTTTTAAAAACTCGACTCCTAAACACGTAGCGAATGGATAGTCAAAGAAAGAAATGAGATAGTGTAGCCTGCTCCGTGACCCGCTTTATGCTCGGATTATCCACCAAGAGCCTTACATTGCATGACAAGGCGAAATAAAGAAGAAAGATTTTATTTTCCTTGTATTAATTACGTAGGCTGGGTGGCTGGGCGCTAATTTTGAAGTTGGTTACAAACATATGATTTCAAACTAATGATAACGCGGAATTTATACATTTTGCTATGACGAAGTGACGAGGGAAACTGTTGACATATGCTATTGACAGATTAAAAGATGTATCCTACGTCTAATTCATTCTTCTTTTTTGGTTCAAATCAAAATTTGGTTTCGTGGTTTGGATCAACAATCATTAATCGTGAGTCCTCGGTGCATACTAATATTGGGTACAAACTTTTTATTTACCATCTAGGAACTATCTTTCCATAGAACAGGGGTAGAGTAAGAGTTCTATCACGCTGCTGCAATACTTATAAAAATGCTGATTAGTGGTCAATTCATGTCTTTAAACTGCCTAAAGACGTTCATATTTTACGATCGCTACATTGCGATCGCTATCGTGTTTTCCGAAGCACGAAAGCATAAAATATTGCTACTAGCGGTCGTCCACTTCTAACTGCGCTCAACGTTGCCTTACATTACCGATCGTTTACGATCTACACAAACATATAATAAAAGTACAGCATATTAATCGAAATATTATGATATATTTCCAAGAAACGGTACAACATAGATTAATTACATTATTTTATCCAAAATTATTTTAAGAAACTTTTATTTCGATTGTCTTTTATTGGCAATTATTATTATATAATCCGCACGTACCAAGTTTCGTCTTGAAAAGAAAAGATATAGCCTGTCTCGTGACCCTTTTTACACCGAGATAATCCTGCAAGAGTATCTTATTGCACTAACAAGGTAGCTTGAATAAGAAATACATTTATTTTACACACTTTAATTACAATAGAGTAGTCTCGAAAATAAGAGACAATTGTTGGGTTATTTAATGAACAAACCAACGCCACTTAAGCACTAACACAAAGAAAGAACAGAAAATGTAGACGACTGTACTTCATTACTTTGCTTTAGTTCTTAGTATTGAAGTAGTGCGCTAATTCGTTTCCTTTCTTATGCTCCTCACGTATTTATCCTGAACTTACTTCGCCTGGACCCAGATACGTTAACTTTTTATGAATGTATAATAAGAAAAACACTACGCAGATGTGATACCGGTCTCCATGTAGAACAAGAGTACTACTTGAAATAGATACAAACTTTGCTCCACACGACTATCCACTGAGATGATCATGTCATATATGTGAGTCATATAAGTGAGCCGACAACCTTACCATTCCATGGAAACGCAAGGATTGCTTCATACAAGAAATTGATATGGCGATGATGCGAATTGCAAAGGTTCTACAATATATACAAAGGCTGTTTGATTCCAACAAATGTTACTTATAATGATTTCTTATGTGTTAAAAAAAATCCTGAACATAATACAATCAGTTACTACTGTTTACAGCAAACTTGGTTGGCGATTGGGACTGCAAGCGATAACAGGAATATTGGTACTGGCGTTCTTTCTTAGCGCCGTATATAGAAGCGCCTCGCTATACCATCCCCAACGCCGTGCTATACTGCATTTGAAAAATCAACGACGTAAAGTAAGCACTACTGCATCATTATCATTTTAATTTCATCATTTTCAAGAATTAAATCCAAGTTCAAATCGGACTCACGCACTAAGGTTCTTTTCTGTCACAATATTTTTGTGATATGTATAATATTTACATACTAAAAAACTTTTTTGTTTTTTATCAAGAAACTATGATGTATTTTATTGTTGGGCTGTAATTCTGAGGCTGGTTTAAACTTGGCAAGACTAAATATTTGACAAAGTGATGGCACGGAAATAGTTGTTTACTGGGATATAAATAAGCTTTACCGTGTAGTTTATCATCATAATTAACAGCTCTGAATTATTACAATATATCACATATATACTGTGTACGACAAACATTTTGTTAGTATCGTAGGCATAGTCTCGTAAACAAGATTCATCTGAAATAGCTCAACTTGTTCCATGAATTTGAGTTATAATCTATTTTCAAGGGAATATGTGTGTCTTATAGTTTCTTTCGCCGTCTCTTCTCCAAACAATAGTACTGTATTGACTTTTTGTAAAGAATCTAATTTGAATAAAAATATTATGATTTTTTCGACCCTTTGTAACGGAACCCTACAAATTCACAGCGAAAGTAATTTGTCATTAAATGAGGAAAGCGTAGACGGTACTGGCTGAAATATTATTTAAAACCATCCATTCTTTCTCAGCCACTTTCAAAATTCATAATTAATGTGCCTCAATAGGGCTCACCGCTGACAATTCATTTTTGCAGGTAAAAGAGAAGAAAGGCCTAAAAAGACCCCCGCTCATTGATTTAAGCCCTCTCCAGTCACGGCCGGCCAAAGTTTTGTTGTTATCAGCCGGCGTCGCCGCATTCGGACTTTATACTCCTGTATTTTTTTTGGTAAGCCAGCGAGAGACTCATTAAAGGAGTTTGCTTTTGTGCCCCTTAACCACATTTGAATTGGTTTTGCAGGCTTTACAAGGTTTTCAAGAGGGCTTGGAGGAGAGTGCACTAGTTTTACTCCAGACGTTTCTTGGTTTCGCAGCCGTGCTTGGTTGCGCTGGATTTGGACTTGTCCTAGTTCGTCCGTCGGCACAATGCCTTGTTTCCAAGCAATATTTGTGCCAAACCGCCATGCTGGGAATAGGTAACATTTATAATTAATGTGTATTTTTCAAAAAAAAAACTTGTTCGTTTTTTTATTAATTATTAAGAAATTATTGCTTAGATTTAGAAAAAACATATTGTTTCGATAAGTTATTTAAAGATCCATGGTAAATAATAATGGCAGTATATCTAACATTATACTACTACTATTATTATCATTGAATGCGGGTAACATCGCGGTGCACTGCTAGTTGTAACAAACGACTTTGTAGTGTATCTTATAGCATGTGTTATTATGTAATAGACAACCTTTACCAATACCGTTATTAAGTTAGTTTTAGTAGTAATGCCAAAGTTTGATTCTTTAGTAATATTAATATTGGTTTCTGATATGTACATATACATAATATTTTCTCTTGTAGTTAATCGTGACTGAACTTTTATGACGAACAAATAATATTTTGCAGGTATTTCGATGCTCGCGTTAAGCAGCGTGGAAGGCTATCACGGTTACGTTTTATTCGCTTGGATGTACGGTTTATGTTTAGGAGGATTTTTATATTCAATGAAAATGCTTACGATGGAGCGTGTTCGTGGCCGACATTTCACCAAAGTTTGGAGTAAGCGTCAATGTTATTCAACAATTTCCATAATTTACGTACGCAAACTTCTCCTATACCTAATATATAATTTTCTAAATAGGTTTCGTTCAAGGCGCCGAGGCAATTCCTGTGATGGTCGGCGTACCAGTGACAGGGTATATCAACCAACAAATACCTAGAGCGGGTTTTTACTTCTCAACTGCTGCCACGCTAGCTGGTGCCTTATTGTTGTTCTTCGTTGGATTTTCGAAGCGGGAACCGGAGCCGCCGCCGCCTGCACCTGCACCGACGATATCCGAAGCTTGTCCGTGTATGACGCCTCCTCGGTGCGAGCCCGCCTGGTGCGCCTGTAGTGCCGGAGGTGCTACGGCCTACTGCGCCTGGCCGGGACCTACATGTCACACAAGGCTTCCAAAATCCCTATCCTACGCAGCACCGTTGGACCGCACATGTTGTGTAGCTTCACACTGCCCTGAATGCTACCGGCGCGTGGTACCGCTAAGACCGTCTCGTAGCGTCCCAGAAGGTCTCGCGAGACGTGGTACGTGGAGTCGCGCCGGATCCTGCCGAGCCCCCTGCCACCGGCGAGAACACCACCTTATCGAACAAATCACTACCTCTGTATAATATTCATACGTCACAAACTTTAGCGAGAGAACTGAATGTGTGAGTGTGCAATCGTACTAGTCATGATTTTATAAACTCGAGTGATAAAGTCGAAGTGAAATGAATGTGTACATACTCTTTCTTGGTAGAAATAATTTGTAACGGAGGTCAGTGATAGTTTAGTCACAAGAGCAATAATGATGTTTGGAGTTAATTTACATGGCATACGGTGCAATACGAGTATCTAGTTACGAAGTGTTAGGAAGTGTACCCCTACAACAATTTCTTCCTAAATTATGACAGTTTATTCTATCACGTTTAATACCTAGACTCAAAAAGGGTGTCTTAATGGAAATTACCTAGAAACACTCCGATATGTCTCTACCCTATCTCTCATAATAAGAATCGTTTTCTTCGAAAAAAATTAAATATAAATTTGACTAGTAATGTAGGACGAAAATTAATAAATGTTAAGTTTACAATGAAAAAAATTATAACGGGAATACACTTTACATTATAAAAGCGTATTCATTAAAAACACACACGTATACATATACGTATACATTCACACATATACATAAAAAATATCAAGGCAAAGTTATAACACCAAATGTAAGGTAAATAAACTGCCAAAATACATGAAGAGCTTCGCAGAACATTGAGCAAACTTCAATTTTATTGCACTTATGAGGTTTATTTTTCATAATTAGCCTTCCACTCATTCTGTTTGCATCTCGGAATACCCTTTGACCTGCAGCAAAATTTATTAAACATACTCTTGAATTAATTAATTAATAAGCAAAATTATTTATTGCTCGGAGCTCTGTAAATATTCATAATGAGACAAAATGGTATTTTACATGTCATACGATATAAAATATAATAATCCGATTTCAATAAATTACTGTGAACTTTTTGCCAGATTCAATTAACAAAAAATGAACATAACGTTAACCATTATACGTAGTCATGATAAATTTATTACTATATGAAATAATTTTGAGAGTCATTTTCGAGTTTTTTCTTTTAGTAGAATAAATAGAAACCACTTTAATATATAAGAGAAACATTAACAGTAATTTTAAGGGTATTAAACGTGGTAGAATAAACAATTAAAATAATTAAAAACTCTTTTCCCAGCGAAAATAATACTATTTACGGCAAGAGACTGGCAGACATGTGTTCTACGTCCTTATTTCTTGTTTATCGAAACTGAAGAAACTACTTAAATATTTTCTTTGTAATTTAGAAGACGCTTAGAGTCAAACGTAGCATGTGATATGAACGCATTACTACTACATCTTGTAAGTAGGATACTGATTGTAAAATAAATTAGCCTGTTTTCCTAATTCTTGGAGTACTTGTGGGACCTTTGTCATTGTAGTTCTTACTAGTATTTTATAAAATGGTAAAATAAATTGAAAACCAAAACTTCTTCTTAACTACCGTTCGACTTATCTGAATTTATACTATTTACCTTACCTTTACTAATAATGTTGAGAGAGCATTAATATTAGGAGAAAAAATTAAAAAAAAAACGATTTATGTAAATTTATAATATTATGTACTTACTATCAAAAAATAGGAATAAATAAATAAAAAGAAGGATTTGTTCCTTTCTTTATTGTCAGAAATTGAGTCAATTTTAGCAATTTGTTAATATTTACATTACAGCTTAAATTTAAGTTTAAGAGTTATATTATTGTGTTATTGTTATAAAACAATTTAATGTACGTTGAATATCTGAATAATTTTTATTAACACAAGTTATGTTGTTTTGTACCAACGTAAGTCACAATTTTCGTAAAAATAATAAAAAATAATGAGAAAATCAATATTATCTTTTATTAGTATCTATACTGCCACTATATTAAAAAGCATCCTAACTGATTTAACTAACATTTTTTTTGGATGGATTTAGATTCAATGATTTATTTGGATTTCTATCCTCTTTGGATTCTGTCACACTTACAATGATCAATCGGATCGCGTGCTCATTTGCTACTTATAGCACAAAAGATACATTATTAAACATCATGCAATATTGGATACTATAAAAATATATAGGCAATTCATATTTTAATAAAACATAAATATACTTTCATCTATGTTGAATAAAAACATCTTGTTAATATACCTCTTAACGAAAACACCCTCTTTTAATGGATGTCTAAAATTAAAAGGGGCCGTAAAGGTGGTTTCAATAAAAAAATAATAACACCAAGGATGTCGGTTAATATTTCTAAAATATAAATAGTGAGTACTCATTTCTCTCCGATAATTTAATAAAATAATGCATGTATCCAAATATGGGCCATAGCCCATACATATTGTCGTGATTGGCATGAACAGGTTTTGTTATTATGTTCGTGCATGCCTAAGTAAAATTAATTGGTAAAAAAGTAATTAGTAAAGGTATATTATAAACACTAAAATATTTAAATAATATTTTTAGTAACCTATAATAATAAAAGGTAAGGAAGTATTGCTTTTTATTTTGAAAGAGTAAGTAACGGGCATGCAGATCAACTGATGTTAAGTGGTCACTGCAGCCCATGGACAACCACGTCCAATCTCAAACAGAACAGAAGTTCTGTTTAAGGATGGACG
>DWON01007702.1:0-12688 GCA_018251015.1 Phocides pigmalion okeechobee
GTCCATGGGCTGCAGTGACCACTTAACATCAGGTGGCCTGCATGCCCGTTTCTTACTCTTTCATAATAAAATAAAAATCTATTGATTCGCCTTGAACGGAATACCAGTTCCTATGACGTAACGGCAAACAGAATGACGCGTTGCTCTCCGTCACCCCGCCCTACACTCTTTATGTACTGTATATTTTATAATTATTGTTATAATAAAAAAACATATACATTTATTTTGTTAATAAATTTATCTTTAACTATTCTGCAGTACATTATTGCTTTTCTTTGATTTTAAATAATTTTAATAATCATCAATTTCGATGTTTTAAATTTGCCGTGTGTACTGTAATGGTATGGTAATTTTTATTTATAAAACGGCAGATATTTTGGAAACTTCGAGATAATCTATTAAAAATGATTCAGCCGCAAACAACATTCTATTACCTATATATTATTACATACATTTCTTGTGGGATTCAATCAAAATAAAATACATCGTAAGAGATAATAAATTAAATACAATATCTCAACTACACGACGCCTCAACACCACCTGGTAGTAATAGGATACAAGTAAAGTTTTCTACAAATGCAATTTATCAAACACTAGATATTTGTGGTAAAATATTACTTTAGAAGAGACGTCCCTCGGCGTTGTTCATAATAACATTAAGGCAACACAAATAACGCCTTGAACTTACAGAAATGTACAAAGAAATACAATAGGAAATATTTTTACACGTCTCATACTATTTACTTCAGTACTTTTTGTAACTTTAGATTCTAACAATTCTATACAATGTGTCTGTGTGCGTGTGTGTGCGCGCGCCTGTGTATGTGCGTGTGTGAGATGCATGGCTAAAATCCAGGTATCCGGAGAAAGTATACTTAATTGGTGTATAAGAGATGATTAATGTATGAGTTACAGATAATAGACAAAAAAAAAAAACAAAAAAAAGATGGCGAATAGACGTGTTGTAAAATTTCTTAAAATAAAACTGGAATTATGTATTTGTGATTATTTTTTTATTTTCTTTAGCCACGGCTCACACATATACATAATATGTATATAGGAAGGTGACGAACAAAATCAGAGCACAACGCACAGCCGAAATCACTGATCTTAGAATTTTGATAGTTTACTAATATAATGTAGGTTCATATGTGAAGGTGAGCAATAGAAAGAAATTTTTGGAAATTCTGCGTCAAATAGCATAGAAAATGGGTTGTAATATCGACTTCTGCGTCAGCAAATCCGTGGACAAAAGCTAGTAAATAGCAAAAATAACATCTTGGGACAACACAGACAGTGATCAGAATCTGATCCTAATCTAGTCACAGTCTTTATGTATGCTGACTAAACAATTGATAAACATGTACAAATTTTACTAAATATATTAAACAGATATTTTTACTCGCAAATACAAAGCAAATATTTGTAATCGTTACGCAAATATATGTTTTGGATTATTATCGAATTTATAAACATCGGCTTAGCAATGAGTCTTTAACTACTAGATCAAAAGACAAGTTGGATACAAATATTTTAGAAGTTATAAAGGTTCGTGTTGAAGACGAATGATACTCTGAATGGTAAAATGGGAGGTGGGAGACCTATCGTTCGACCGTGGAGGTACCACGGCTGCCCTCAAAATCCGCCGTAAAACATTACCTGTGTTTCGGTTTGAAAGGTACAGTTGCCGTTTACACTTTGAAGCGAGGCGATTATCTTAGTCCTCAGGAGTAGCAGCGTGTCTACGTTCGAGGTCAGATAGGATTTCAATCGTGTTTTTGGTTGTACTTGGATGTCTATAGGCTGCGACTACTTAACATCAGGTGCATGCTCCTTTGCTACAATTCTCACATAAAAAAATAGAAAGTTAAACCATGCCAATAACATTTCATGTGATATATCCAAGACTAACAAATTTATAATATTTTAAATGTTAAAAGATTATCAATCTCAAGTGGACCCAATTCTCTAACTTTACAAACCCCTAAAACTCGGTCAAAGAGCCATAAAAATTTAGCGCTTCTAGTATTACCCAAATCGAAGCTATCACGGTTCGAAAATACTACGAAATTCTTCAAGAAAAGATAGTCAATGTCCTTTTTCTTTAGGCTCGTGTTGACAGGCGCATGACTATACCCCCACATTTTACATTACAAAACTAGGTATACTTATTTGAACTAAAAAGCTAACCATAAACTAGCGCTCGCATCTAGGGTACCTAAATATTAAACAATTAAAATTCCAATGGTAATTTGACTTAAAATGCAGCGTTACAATAAGGGTAATAAAATTGCAAATCTGACCACTTCATACAAAGAGATATTTTAAAACCGCGAACCGACCGCGTAATGTTTGCCCCAACAATTTAAATATTATCACGTAATAAAATTCACTTTTCGGTTTTGCGTGGATAAATCCCATTTCTATTATGTTTCCAGGTCATATTTAATAATACACGTTGATTTGGAATTCATTTCGTACATTTTGTATTGGCACACATTACTATCATTTTCAATATTGAAATACTCTTTCAATCAAGCTATTTTTTATTTAAGTTTACTCAACGTAGGCGGAGTAATCACGATGATTAGAGATTTGTTGTTGAATTGTTCATATTGATCTACTATCGTATATCTATAATATAATGGACTGTAAGCATACATTTTATATACAGAACAACATAAAAAATAAATTAAAAGTAAATTAGAACGAACAAATGCATTGCTACACCTAAAGTTACAGACACATTTAGGTTTATATTTTAATGTTAATGTTATAATTCAATGTTAATCTTATTTTGGCTCAGAATGTACCCAGAATCGTAGAAGCGATTCCGCGTTATCTACGATTTCCATCCACTAAAAGACACTTAGGTGGCTTCCTACTGTGCTTCCAGAAAACACCAGGATCTCGAAACGGATACAACAGATGTGATCTAGCATGACACCAGTTGCGTTATTTTTGTAATCAGTCTGAGACCAATCAGATACATCTCACGGAAGCTTCCCCGGTATCTCGAGCAAGGGTCTGTGCCTACGTCGATGTGGGACCATATGCAGTGACATCCTTCTCGAGATTACTACGTCAGCATGCTCTCCTCCTCTTACCGATTCCTTTTCCCGACAGATTACTTTCAGTCAGCTCTTGCGGCAGGCAATGGATACCGCAGTGCTATACTGATGCTGAGCTACCAGGACACAATGTTAATGTACCTACGTACCTGACTGTCCTATTTATTATCGCATTAAAATTATACATAAATCCTATGACTAAATTAAAACTGAATCCCCCAAATATAAGATCGCCAGTTAGCCGTCAATTTATGTATGTATATGATTAATTAATGAATGAATGTATATGATTAATTAAGATTTTTGTTTTGGATCTAGATGTTTGTTAAAATAATGTTTGCCTAATTTGTCGATTTGTTGTGTTCGGCAACATAACGTTTAAATAACGTTTAATTATCAGCTATTTTTGGAAATTTATTTTTGGAATCAGAACAAAGACTTTATTCAGAACATAATAGTATTATTCTAACAACTTAAATGTTAGTCACAAATCAGAATATTTCATCATCAAAACACATCACTAATTATCAAGAACAGTGAGATAACAAATGAAATATATTTCTAAATTGGTGTTGCCTGCGACTTCGTTCACATGAGTTTTTGGATTTTTCCATATTTTCGAACAGCAAATATTTTTCATTTAATCACTTACGCCTATAATATTAAATTGACATAGCTATTTTATTTATAAAATGATTGATTTAAAATGAACATTAGAAGCTAAGTGAACTTTAATGCAATACATTAGAGAAAACCACACTGAAATCGGTTTAGCTGTTAATGAAATTGATTCGCACAAACGCACAGACAAACAGATAAACTGACGAACAGACATAAACGTAACAATGACTGTTTTAGATTCTATCGCATTAACAAAGACCAAAAATAATTTTTAATCATATATCATCCATAGACAGAGAGCAATAAGCTATAAGTATAATATTTGTATAGAAGCTTACTCCTATCTTACGTAACAATATATTCCAACTATCCGATATCGGTTGAAAGTCATAGCGAAGTCAAATTGACGTTAGCAACCGCTCGAGTCTACGCGATTAGTCAGTGGAATTGTGAGCCGAAATAGTAGATAGGGCGGATGTTAGCGAGTGGCACCCAATTAGTTTGCGGCGGGCACCAGTCCCCTGCCAAAGTATTAATTGGATTAACTTAGACTTACAAGTTCGACAACTGGGCACCCAGATTTTATAGCATAGAAATAACAAACAAGGCACCTCATGCTCAGCGGAGTTGCATTTATGCGTATGAAGTCCATTAAATGTTCAAATATTTATGATGTAAATATTTTATAATATATGATCTTAAATAATTTGCATTTTTTCATTTATTTATTTACGTCTTGCTACTTTTTGGGAACACCCTTGATTTCTTCCATCTCGATCTGTTCGGGTGATGTTTGCAGAATATATTTTTTATTATCATTGTTATATGTATACTTAGAAATTTAATATAACTTATCATGAAAAAGGATTAAAACACAAACGCACAGCAAACCAAGTTTACATTCGGTTGAACGTGTGTAATTTGTCCGAGGAGGTACCACCGTAACATCTGTTTATTACTTGGTGACTAAAATAGGATTAACTCATGTAGATATAACACGAATATTTTAGTTCTTAAGAATACGTATCGACGTTCGACGATCGACGTTAGATTTAACTCTTTTCTGCAATATATGGAGTTAGTTTCGCCACGCTTATATTATGAAAAATTCTTAGGTTTTGGTGGAAAGATTACATATGTTGATCTTGTGGAAAGATGGGATCACACATGTGGTGATCATCTTAGGTTTCTAATGTAATTTTACAGGAGAGCCATTTAAAGTTTTCAAAATCAGTTCTTGTATAATTGCTCTGTAATTTTAAAACTGATAAATAGGAGTTATACACTGTTAGAAAAATATTTTCATTCTGCTTTTAATGTTGATTCGGATATGTGACCGACTAAATTTGAATTTTTACAATAAAAGGGATTTTGAATATTTTTGATTTCTGGCCCTTTTGTTTTAACGTAGCGATATATGCAACTCCATGAAAAAAACTTAATTTCAGGTTAAGGTGATAAGGTAAAAGTGATAAATGGATAAGATGATAATCTCATTTATAAGTGAACTGGCAACCGGTGTTATAATATTGTTAGGCTCTATAGACGGATTTCACAGAAAATTTCCTATACAAGGGTAACGCTATATTTATGCGGCACCTGGACCAACCACAAACAAATTGGACGCCACTCAGGAACATCCGCCTGATCTACCATTTCTGCTCACAATTACACTGACTAATTGCGGATACCCGACTGATAGGTAAATAACACTTTGATTTAGGTAGGAGGTCTCTTCTCCAAACCGAAATACCTTACGAGTCGGTGATAGTTTATTCACGTCTAAAAATAATTATGTAAAGAATCTACTTGGAATAAAAATAATTTGATTTGATTTTTTTCAAAAATCTTAATAATTATAAATTAGTATACTAGAAGACTAATTAAAAAAGAGTGCCGAGAGTTTTTCCGTCGGCTTTTTTCTCCCGATCAACCTTAACCAGCAGGGCGCTCAAGGTCGATGTACTAATTTTACATTACTTAATATTCATTAAGTGCACGTAAATCCCTTACAACGAAATAAAATATTTAAATTTAAATACACATTTTCAAAAAATGTTCGAAAATATTTATACTGCCTAGTTGTTTTATTAATGTTTATAATACGTATAGAAGGAAAACATGATGTAGCGCTCGTTATCGTAACGAGACAACCTCCAATATTGTTGAGAAAATAAATTCATAACGTTATTTAAGCATTACATTTCTATTTCATACTAGTCTCTGTAAAATTCAAAAAATGTAGATATGTTAATAAATTGCCACGTGAGCGACTTTTTGTTCGGAATGTCTTTCATCACCTCATTTCCAAGTTGAGACACCTGACGAGTTGGTTATACTTTATCAACGTTCAAAACGAAAACTGTAACTAATATGCTTCGAATAAAATATTTTTATTTTGATTTTGAACAATAGAATCGAGAAGAAAAGAGAAATAGCATGACGCGCTTCTGGTGGCATGATACAAACGTGTCACTGCCACCTAAAAATAAAGATATACTTACAAGCGAGGCGACATTCATAGTCCTCAGGTGTAGCAACGCGTCTGTGCACGAAGGCAGTACTTAGGTCCTGTTTGGACTGTAGAAATACACGAAATACAGATACCATTTTTTCAAGAGGCCTATACGCTCGTTTGCTACAATCCAAAAAATAAAAAACACTGATGATCCACCAATCCATGACCACGCTCGACGTTTCTTCCTGTTTTCTGTCATGGAGATCTAGAGAAGCAGTGGACCAGCTCAACTCTTTCCAAGTAGAGAATAAAATAATGTACGTATCCATTAAATATACATTGTTTCTCCGTATAATTATTTATATTCTGTTGTTACTTTACATATAAAGTTGATGGTACCATCCCGTGTAGTTATCATATCAATTACATTGGTTCGATAAAGGATGTACAATTTGTTGGCAGTCCGAGTTTATAACAACGAAGCCTAAAACTACTAACTGGATTATCAGACGCTGTACCCATTGTTTTGTACATTTGCATTCGTTCATAGATTTGTGTTTTTGTATGTTTCAATAAAAAATGTTAGTACATTTTTACTAACTACCTACATTACATAACAACACCAAATTTTTATTTTCATTTTAAATATATCTATTTTAAATATATCTTTTCTGTACACTAAAATAAACACAGACTTATAATCAATATAATTTCTATATCATAGAAGTCGGTTTTATTTCTATTAGAGTACAAGGAAGAGAATGGAGAAGAAAAGATGAAAAAGGCCAAGGTTTTTTAAACAGTAGTATTATATATATCTTTATATAAATAGATATATACATAATAGTATATATAGTTAAGCAATGACTTTTCCAAACAAGTTCCATCCAACTTAATTCATGGACAACTCAATGTTGTAATATAAGCGGAAGATTTCCTTCAAGGTGTATTATAAGGGCGGGTCTAACTATAGTTTTACTATCTGTTAAAAGTAAGTACAATAAAAAATACTTTTATTGTCTATTGACAGCTGGTGATAGATACGACTACTTCGTGACATCTGCGGTGAACAGGTGCAGGAGGAAATCGTATTAGCAAGGTAGTTCATGCGCTGTGCTCGTAATTAACTTTGTTAGGCAATAGTCTAATCGTCGTTTCCAGGTGTTGGAGCCGCTATTAATTTATTACCTATAACCATGTTTATTACACCGCGATGGTATAATAATAATTATTATTACGCTAAAAGAGGGAGAAGTATAGTTCGACCGGGGAAGTACCATCGCCGCCCTCATCAACCGCAGTAAAGTATTACTTGTGTTTCGGTTGGAGAGGTGCGATTGCCGGCTGCACTTTGAAGCGAGGCGAGCTTCTTAGTCGTCAGGAGTAGCAACGTATCTACGTGGAGCTCAGTCAGTATTTCAGTCGTGTTTGTGGTTGTACGTGGATGTCTACGGGCTGCGACTACTTAACATCTAGTGGTTTCCATGCTCGTTTGCAACTCTTCTCACATAAAATAGCAATGCTTCATGATACACCGCTATGAAGCATTTTAAGAGCTGTCGTCCGAGAAGGAATAATCGATGAAATTTCTACCTGGTTCGTGGTCTAACTAATGTCCCACAGTTGAACACGGACGAATGATGGGCACTCCCTAAAACTGAAAAAGTCCTGGACCAAAAATTCAAACAATCCCGGAAATAAAAAATATGATCAATCGATGATACATCTCTGAATAAAATTAATGTTTAGTCATCTATAATTATCAGAATTTCTTGATTAAATAAGGTAAGATTTTAAAAGTAAAATTTATCCGTATTTGTAATTAATTGGCTATTCCAATATTGAAATGTGGGCGTCCCTAAGTTAGGCTTGTGGTAAATGCTATTTACCATTAGGTCCGCCTGAGTACCATAATTAATAGTTCAAAAAAGTATCTATCTATTAAAATAGTAAAAACGTAACCAATCGCTGCCGGTGCATGAAAGATATATGAGAAATCTGATTATTAGAGGTTTTTTTATAAATTGGTCTGTATCCGGACCCACCCATAAGAGTTTTGAAGGCCACTAATAAAGGGAAGCAACGTACAGTATATTGCTTCCCTTTATTAGTAACTAGCGACCCGGCCCAGCTTCGCTCGGGCTTTAGAGTTTATATTCATTTACTTTTTTATTCACACATGCATACAGTTATTACATAGTTGCAAAAACTAACAATTAGAAACATCTATACGATTTTAAACTGATATTATCGCGGAATCCATACATTATGTTATATAACGGGTACTCACGATTAACGGTTTTTGAGAAAAACTGAGTTTTTCGCCGTGACCACGAGCCATGCAACTGGTTCGAAATATCGGCAATCAAAAATAAAAAAAATGTTAATCGTGAGTTCAAGTTATATAACATAATAGAAACATCTATTTCGAAAGACGTTAAATACGTTAAATGTTGAAATTAACTATTTAATTTCTCGTCCAATTTCCAAAAAAAATCTTAACTTATTATGCACGAAAACCTTTCTCAGGAATCACACTACCTGTTGTTGGAAACTGTGAAAAAATCCGTCCAATACTTTTCGAGTATATCACGAACACACAGACAGACAGACGTGACGGGGGACTTTGTTTTATAATATCTAGAGACTAGAGACAATGCCACCGGTCTTGTGCCTTCTAAATCCAACAATTCCCCTGTATTCGTTAGGTCGTTCGTTACCTATGAGTTTTTCATAATAAGGAAAAACAAAGATCTTTCATCTATTATCTTTAATTTCCGAAAGTTGGTTTAACATTACTCGTTCTTATTCACTATTTGCGTACTAACATTTACTTTTTCGGTTCTTCTTATGGTTTTATTTGAATATAACATAGTTCAATCTATACATATAATAGAAGTGTAATTGATCACTGTCTGTACATGGCATATATATATATGTGTGTGTGTGTATAATCATAATTGGGTGCTTTTATGTACGCAAGAGCACCCGAAACAATGTATTTTGTTTTTTCCTGTTTGTCTATATCCGATTTGAATGCTGTTTTCAGGACTATAATGCGGTGGATTTCACTTAACATTTAGTGTTTTTTATTGAAACCTATAAACAAATAAAGAAGTAATACCAGTTTAATTTTATCATCACCGACGAAGTCGTGGACACAGCTAATGTTTAATACTTTACAGAAATTATTGTGTTCTAATACCCATTTTATACTATTGAATGTTTTATAATAAAGCTTTTGTTACATTTTTGACTCAATACTGGTTTTCAACATGACGTAATATGAGAATGTGGTTTTTAATATCTGAAACAACAAAAATGTTCGTTAAATGCAAAATTACATTTAAACAATATGTGAAAAATATCTACGTTTTCATAGTTACGGTATTTTGTTGACAAACATTTTATAAGGACATACACCATTATCTTTATAAATATATTTTTACAACAAATATAACCAATTTCATAGGCACTGACGTTCATTAAGTGTATGTAAATACCTTACAATGAAATAAAATATTTGAATTTGAACTGCGTAAGAAGTAATTTTATTTCAATGTTATTTGATTTTGGTACATATAAATACGCTAGAAACACTTACATTCAAATAAAAAGGTTCCATTACATCTTTACATTGATTTCATTTATAGGTACACATATCATGAAAAAGACAGTTTCTTACATTATAATAATTATTAATTATAATATTAAACTAGAACAGTAGAAAGTCTAATACTAACAGAAACCATAGGGTGCACTCCTGCTTTCAATCCACCCAAAGCTATGAACTGCATTTGAAATTGCATCCTCGACAACATAAGCAACACCATCTTCTGATTGGACACCGTCATGTTCTCCCACGGGATAGCGTACACAACTTCCGGTAGATCTTCGCTCTGCAAAGATTGATTGAATCATTATTATTGATTTTGGTTTATCTTAGTTTATTTTCTAAACGTTCCTGTAACTCGAGAACAGAATAGCGCTGTCCTTACTGTCTTATTGGAAGCTAAAAGGAGCCTTTTAGTACCAGGAGTGATGAGATTGGAAGCTCAAGCTCCCACATAGCGATCCCGGTAAAGACGTCGTTGTGAATACGACAACCGTAACTACACCGACGTAGGCTCACCTCGATCCCTATACCTATATACCTGGAGAAACCCCCTGAGCTATCCCCCGACTGAAATATCGAGCTAGAAAATGTCAATTGCGTTCATTTCGAGATCCTAGTGTTCTCCGTAAGCATAGAAGGACCGAGGGGTTTTTAGGGAAATCCCACATTTTAAAGGTTTATAACCACGGGACAAGTTATTTAAAAAAGCATAGTATGTTAATTGCATCTTAAGCACATTATTATCATTTTCCTGGTCCACTGGTCAGTCAGATTGAGAAAGGCTTAAACTATAGGCAGTATTCAGTACTCAGTAGGCAGTACTCAATAGCAGATTGGTTCTTTACACTCATGCGTAGTACTTCCAGCAACTTGCGTGACCCATTTTTTTGTGTGAAGTAATTCTAACGTTTCTGTGTTTTCGTTTTAGTACATTTATGAACACTGTTAACTTAACAGTTATAGAATTAGTTGAAGTGCTAACTTTGCTAATATAAAGCAGTCAGAGCTACAGAGCCGAAAGATTCATTTAGGTTTTTGTAACATAGAGGAACAGACATTTCATTTACCTGTTTCCGTATTTCTTCAATGACCAATGACATTAATACTAGCTCACCAATATACGCACAAACCATAACAGCGTATGAGAAAATATCTCCCTTAAACAATATAAAATTTTAATTGATGAGTATATATTGAATATTCTAATATTATCCTACAAATTTCATTTCTTTTAACTGATCCTATAAATAAAAACATTTTATGCTATTTATTTTTGATAATAAAAATTCCCACCCCGTTTAGAACTTGGTATAATATGAGACTGTCGCTAAATAAATTATGCAAATAATTCGCTGCAACGTTTACTCCAAATGCAGATTGCACGTCGTTAAATGTCCTGTAAATTTAATAAATATATTATTTATCAAAAAGTTATACATAGACTTTCAGACACAAAGTGATAGAGAAGAACAATCTTCATATTTTTAACAACATAAAAATTGAGATCCGATATGTAATACATAATAATAATAGTGATAAGATCAATATTTATCATAATCAATTCAATTATCAATAAAACTAACTTGATTGTAATAAGTAATAAGTGTAACCAGTCCTTTTAAATAAAATTATTAGCTGTCTAACACCTCAAATACAATTTGAAATATAATTTTAAATTTACAGTATAAATAAAAGTAGATTTATACCGATGGGATAAAAAGGTCGTAGAATGGCGACTTCTAGGTAAAAAGAACACAGGACGTCCCCTAACCAGGTAGACCGACGACTTAATAACGTTAGCGGGTAATCGCCGGATGCGGAGGACATAGAACCAGTCTGAGTAATGTCAACTAAGGGAGGCCTATGTCCAGTAGTGAATGCGTAATAGATGGAGATTTATATAATACCAACGACGGTGATATTGTCACGAACAAATAAAACAAAGTATTTGTAGTAAAGTTCACCTTATAATAAATGCATGATGCTTTATAATACCAGACAATCTCCGTTTGACTTCATCATCACTAATATCATCCACAAAACTAAATCTGATATTATTCTTCAGTATTTGAATATGGCCGATCAAATGGTAAATGATCATGTAGTTGAGACAATGAAAGGTAGCCATAACCACAACACCATTACCAACAACGTAAACGTTGAGAATGTGAATGATTATCCAGTTTTTGAAGCTATATCCGTAGTCGAAAGGCATCCACATGTAGACACAAGTCTGTAACTGCATGGTCCTGTTAAGAATGTTTTCTTTGTTCGTGATGTTATGAAGCAGGGGAACGTTGATCCAAAATACCCAGTTGAGTCCGAAGACTAATGCCAGATAATAGGCAGTGAAACGTGTTACGCGTTCTACCATTAGGAGTTTCTGTAACGAAAAAAAAAATAACAAAGAAGTAGAACAATTAGTTAAAGTTGAAGTAGATAACATAACAGATAGAGGTAGATAACATGAGTTCTTTACATAAGGTATCGGTACAGATAGATACAAAAAGCTTTGTGTTTTTAAATTTTTCGTTAAAAACGACTTTGCAACTATCCGATACTATCATGTATAACAGTCTAAAGGTGGGAGAACTATAGTTCGACCGGGGAGATACCATCGCCGCCCTAATACTCCGCCGTAAAGCATTACTTGTGTGTCGATTAGAGAGTTGCGGTTGATGGATGCACTTTTAGGTGAGGCGACGTAGATATGTAGATACGTTGCTAGTCTTCAAGAGTATCAACGTAACTAAGTTCCAGTTCAGATAGGATTTCATTCGTGTTTGTACGTGAATGTCTATGGGCCGCGATTACTTAACATCAGGTGGTTTACATGCTCGTTTTATATTGTTTGTTTGCTGGATACACATTATTGGAGGCGACCATCTTAGTCCTCAAGAGTAAGAACGCATCCGCTTCC
>DWON01007703.1:0-12687 GCA_018251015.1 Phocides pigmalion okeechobee
TTGTCCATGGGCTGCAGTGACCACTTACCATCAGGTGGTCTGCATGCCCGTTTCTTACTCTTTCACAATAAAAAAAAATAGTAAAAATACTTAAAAGGATAAATATTAAGTATTACAACTTTGTTCATATCAGATATCTTCACCTCTATATATCTCTGGAATGTGATGTTTTAGAACACAATATTATATAACATTTTTTGTCTGTGCGTCCTGTATAAAGGTGAATTTAATTTAGTGCCAATGACACGAGAAAAAACAAGATGGCGTCTCAGCGTCCAAAAAATTTTTCGTAGACTCTTGTGAATAATCGTTATGTTACTTGACATTTAAGCTTTAAGTTCAATGATCATTATTTAAAAGCTTGGACTTAATTTGAAAGTCCGATATGTGGCAAGTTGAATTTTTACTTTCAATTATATTTATAACGGGACTTCCCCTTTCTACATCTTACCATCAAACCTTGACCAGAAAGAATTAATATTTTTATCATTAACAATCTGATAGGAAGGAAGATAGGCGGATAATCTACAAATGAAGTCAATTTCTATTCTTTGATTAGGTAATATGCATTGAGCATTAATAAGACAACAGACTAGCTGCATGCAAAAATCTCAACAACAAAATTGTTCAATTATTATTTTCAATATTTTTTGTAAAACTAAATTATCAAAAATGTTTACCTTTACCATGGCACAATAATGTCATTTCAAAATAAATGCTTATATTTTCAAGAACGTTTCATAGTGGTTATACCAAAGAATACAATTTTTATAGTCGATAAATACCTTGATACATCTTGTATGTTTGCTGATTTCAAAACCACATGAAAAATTCACCTGCAAATTTAGGTTTTGCAGCAGTTCACATTTTTATTTGCAGGTGTGCTGGATCGTTAACAAAAAAAAATAGGAAATCTGCATCAATTAATGAGACCATTACCATCTTCGGAATAGCTTAATTAACAGCTACCAATGTTCCACGTAAACCTTGGTAAAATTCAATAGGAGACAGAATCGCTCACTAGATTTTAAATAGTCATTACTGCACAAATTTTATTAGATACAAGAATTCAATGAATTATAGTCGTTCGCTAAAATTCCATGAGTTACGGAGTAACTCACTAAAATTCAATGATTTCAATTCTGCACTGGTCAGTCGTTCACTAGAATTCGGTGAGTTATAATGTCGCACGCCAACGGAGTGTTTTACTGCACATTTACTTCACTAAAGGCGCCACTTTGACGTACGTACATATGTTATTGTATAAATATTATGTTATTTGATATAAACGTATTTGTTTTGGCGTGATAAATAACACCGGAATAAAAATCAAAATTCCCACGCGGTACCCAATTTTAAGATTATATGCAGTATATATATTTTAACAGTATTAACTTTTTTATTTATTTTTATGTATGTGCCAAATTTAAAGTTAGTTAAAGCAAAAACAATTAATGATTATAACTTTCGTCGAAAAATATAATTCATATTTTTAATTACATTTAGAATAGAATACGATTTCGATAAAAAAATCATTAAAATATTTACCACTCACCGGTTTAACGACTTAAACGTGTCATTTATAATCCGATATTATTGTGCTTCAATGATCTTTCATCCTTTAGAATGTTTTCAGTAACAATATTAATTTTTGTATCTACGAACATAAAGAGTAGTGGCGCTATTTATGTAATTTACATAAAATATAACATTCTGTGCAGGCAAACGCACGCCAGAATTCAATGAGTTACATTGTCGCTCATCAAATTAAAGTAGACCAGTCGCTCATCGGATTTAAATGAGTTACTACATAGCTCGGTATTTGTACGTAGGCCGTTAGCTCACTAGAATTCATTGGGTTACAAAGTCGCTCACCGAATGAACAAAATCGGTCAGTCGACAGCCGCTCATCAAAATTCAATGAGATACAGTGCAGCTTAAAGCGTCATTTGCTAACGGAATATCGCTCACCAATTCAGCACAGGTCAGTCAATCGCTCACCAGACTTCAAGTTGCAATCGGCAGGGTAAGCCGGTCCCTCACCAGAAGTGTATGAGGGGCAGGTCCTCGTCGGTGTGTCAGCAGCGCGGCTGTTGCAAGTCGTGGATGAGCAGCGGCGTGGTGTCGGGCGAGGGGGGCGCGCGGGCCGCGGCGGGCCGCTGCGCCGCCACGCGCTCCAGGACGCACGACGCGGACAGACGCGCCTCCGCGTCGTGGTCCCAGCACTCCTCCATCGTGTCGCAGAGGACTGACAGGCCCTGGACGATTGACTTGTTGTTTACCATACGCTACATGACTATTGTTTAGATCAGTCAACTTTCCTCGCATCTTTTAAACCCATTATGTATCAGGACTGACTTACATTCATCATTTGGATATTTAAAACATGAGTGTTCATTAGATACATATTAGAAGGAAGGAAAAATATTCTTCAATTGTATTCATTACTTCTCACTACATAATCTCTCTCTCTACATTTATTTACAACAGTGGCAACACATCTACGATAGACTTCAAGGGAAAATACAGGTACCTAAATGTATCTTGATCGACTTCACGGGTAAAATGCAGGTACCTAAGGGTACGCAGTATGTGCAATATCCCTATTGCATATACTGCGTCAGTATTCCCATACAGACGCAGTCTACACCTGAGGACGTCATCCTAATTAGTGTATATTTTGGACATCGAATTCCGTATTCCGAATTCTTCGGGCGACTCTCCGTCTCGCAGCGGATAAATGTGCAAGGTTTCATATGATTCCGTACAACGAATTCTAAAATTAGTTTTGCCCTACGCGACTGAATCTTTCGACATATAAAATGTAAAGTACATTAACCTTACGGCTTTAAGAAAAATATAGGCGGAAAACTACGTAATTAAATTATTTTTAAGAAGACGTGATTACGTTCACGAGATATTACGCGTACATAGTGTGAAGGCTTAAGTTGATCATGACATCAACTAAGTTAAGATTCGATGGGTGGCCTTCAGTAACAAAATTGGGTTGGAGTAACCAACAACTGGTCAGATTTTCTTTAATCAAATCTAAGAACACTCAATCAAATCAACCTTTCATATAAAAATAAATGAAACAAATGGGAACCACAGATACAGGAACTATGATACACACAGAGAGACCACACAACTTGCCTTACGTCGGAGTTTAAAAATGAGGACTTACAGGATGATCTCGCCACCGCGGCGGTATGTGTGGCCGTAGTTTCCTCTGGACCACGGCTTCCTGCATCTCCTCGAGACCCGGATGCGAGCCCACCTCCTCTTCCAGTGGCAACCGGTATTGCGCTGTCGGGTCTACGCCACCCTCGTCACACCTTATTAAACAAATAGCATACCTATTAAGTGATAGACGTATTAAGACCGGGTCTCATAAACGGACGGTCCGGGGTTCGAATACCTGGCACGCTCCAATTTTTTGACGTTACGTGGTTATAAGAAATTAATTACGATGCAAGAAATTGATTATACACAATATAATAATATAAATCGAAGAGACATGTGTAACGTATAGACGTATCGGCGTAGGCACCCTTATCGTTGAAAGCGATCACTACCAGACGACAAATGGAGGTAATGGTGCACAAATTCTGTATAACACTTGTTTTAACAGTAAAAATCAGCGTGAAGAAGCCCCTATGTCCGAGACGTGTAATACACAATACACAGATAACTAACTGTGTATTGTATATTAGTTATCAGTGGAAACTTTACTGATCACTATTATTTTAATTCATTTTAAAATATTTTATGTTACAACTATTGTTTCCCAATGACAAATAAATAAATAAAATTCTCAAGAGTGTGCAAAAGGTACCAATTAAAAGCTCGATGCTGTATAATGACATACCCTTTTAATTCTAACGACTAAAATAGCTGTCACACAGACAACAACATTATCAAGTAAAAAAACAAAAAGCTACGCTATATAGAACTAAAAAAGATCCATAATATACGAAGATGATTCCAATCAATTTAACACAAATTTAAAATTTCTGAATTTTACTTAACAATTTTAGTATTCCAAAAAAATGCTAAATTCTCAACCAATTTTACAGTTATTTGATCACCGCTATTCTTTCATAATGGTCTTAGATGCCCTTGTAGCGTTCATTGCGCACAAGATCATGAATGAATCGCCGCTTGACATGATTGCATACCATTTATATGAAGGAGCACTTAACTCCCCGGGTTTGCATAACAGATTTTAATTGACTATTTGTTCGGCAGTTATAAAACGTCGGCCACGACGATACGCTGTACTTTTGAGCCTATGATCTTATCTAACAATTAACTAATTTAAAATAATTGAATAGCTTCTATTTAATACCTATGTTACTACGAAGTTTAGGTTTTAAAACATGATCTAACCGTACAATCAAACAATTAGAAGTAATTGAATAAGAATGTTTTTTTTGTGTGGGAAGTGTAGCAAACGAGCATGCAAACCACCTGATGTTAAGTAGTCTCAGCCCATAGACAACCACGTATCCCCATAAACACTACCGAATATCTATCAGAGCTCGAACGTAAATACGTCACTACTCCTGAGGACTAAGACGGTCGCCTCACTTGAAAGCGTAGCCGACAACCGTACACAAGTAATGCTTTACGGCGGATCTTGAAGGCGGCGGTGGAACCTCCCTGGTCGAACTATAGTTTTCCCATCTTTAATTTAATTATGACAAAGCAACGGTTACACTTCAGTATCACACGCTTACGGAGTTCGAATCCGGGATAAGTATCCCAAATTTTTTAACCCAAGTAAATGTTAAAAATGAATTATAATTAAATTAAAAACAATTATTACTTTCGTGGTAAACATATTTTAAAATTATGTACAAATTAAGGTATGTGAGCTCCACGAATCCACACATGTTAGACATAATGAGTGAAGCTTTCTGTGACTGAGATCAATCTGTTAATCTAATGTTGGGACAATTTGTTTGATCATATCTTTTTAAATGACAAGAGTAGCAAATCAGCACGCAGGCCACCAGATTTAAAGTAGTCACTGTAACCCAATAATCCATATCCCAGCTTAAAAATTGTAAATATAATCGACAACCAACCAACCGAAACTCACAAGTTGCTTCACGACGGATTATGAGTGTGACGATGGTACCTTCACGATCGAACTATACTTCTACCACCTGTCTACAAAATAATGGCATATGATGAACGATGAAAGGATATAAATTGCTAACTTACCGAGAGGCGATTTCCCAGAGGACCAAAGCACAAGCGTACATATCTATCCTCAAGAACGCGTCCTTGGTGAAGTTGATCGCGCCGTCCAACACTTCCGGTGCCATGTACCGTCTCGTCCCCACCTGTCCGTGGGCGTCTCCACATCCTCGTCCAGCCACAAAGATGAGGGCTAGACCGAAATCCGCGATACAAGCGCTAAGATCCGCTTTCAGCAGCACATTCTTGGATTTGAAATCCCGATGAGCGACGGCTGGTTTGCCACCGCCCTCCTCGTGGAGATGCGCGAGACCTCGGGACACGCACGCCGCCACGCGCCACGCTTCCGCCCAAGTTAGGGTATGCGCTTTTAAATAGTCGCAGAGGGAGCCCTGTACAACAAATTCAAATGTATAAGCTCAACAGCTCCCATGATTTCATACTTTATATCATTAAAATAACCCTTTAACTGCGGTGCTCATATATTACATCGATTTAGCATTGTGGAAAGCCGACAATTTACACAAATATTATATTTTTAGCATCCGTGTAGCATCTACGAATACACAGACGTAATGTCCACCCGCAGTCTTGCAGCACAACATTTTTTACGTACAACACAGGTGTGTACAAGCCGCAAGCGCGTTGCACCAAGTAATACACAGTGTTGTACACCGAAGGGAAAGTGTTGAAGGAACAACCTAGCTGTAAACCTGATAGTAAATGGTCACTGCTACCCTTGATCAGCCGACTGTACCAAATACAATAAGTATTCCACCTAAAATTAATTACAGATCTTACTACTCTTGAGCGCAAAGTAGATGATCTCAATTGTATATGAGCTGGCAACTACACCTTTCCAGCAACAGTGAAGAATAGTTTTATGCCAGATTATCCTTCTGGTGAAATCGTACTTGCATGCAAGCTCGGACATCTAAGATGCACAAAGAAATAGGTAGAATTTGAATGAGTATATGCAGAACTAATGTACTACGTAATCACTAAGTAGTTGGGATAGAAGACCCCTTTTCTACAGAAAGCTTCTGAAAAAGGTAAGTAGGAGAATGCACAGCATAGAGCACGGGCATTCTCTATAGTAATGGTTGAATAGATAGTAAAAATATATTTGGTTTTATGAACTACAGTAACTATGTAACATAAAGAAGTTGAATAATATTAGTAGAGGTATAGTATTTCATCATTATCTGCTATATGCAAATAAATATAAAAATTGTGAGATTGTTAATTAGTTAACGGAGAACAGACGTAGAAATTTAACAACTAATTTCCATTTAAAGTTGGACAACTATGATAAAATCTTTTAATAAAACATGTATTATGTTATCTGTTTGCAGAATTTTCCAGTTATTTTTTACTGTATACCAATAAATTATAATGAATTATTGAAATTGATAACTTACCTTCTCATGATAAGCTGTGATTAGCCAGTACTCAGCTTGTAGATTATCACCTTTCTTATCAACACCAATATAGTGTAATATGTCTGGGTGGTCCATTCTTGGCAATCTATAGATCTCCTGTTCCGCCAACCATGATTGCTTATCTTGCAATGGAAACACCTTTACAGCAACATCCTTTTGTCCTAATTTTGCACGCCACACAGCCCCGAATCTGCCTCTAGCTCTTACTTCACAGAGACTTACAAGCCCAACCAAATTTGCGCCCTCATTTTCAATTCCCCCTCCTGCTGATGGTGGCCTGGATAAAGAGGATTCAGCATTTGCCAGCTCTGCAAAAGAACCTCCTTTCCGTTTTCTGTAGAGCATATAACAAGCAACAAGAGCCGCAAAAAGAAGGAACAATGGTGTTAGTGTGTAAGCAATGACTGCTTTTGTGTCATCCTCTGGTGTTGGGAATGGAGACGCCAGTACTCTGTCAGGAGAATCTGTGTGCATTGGTATACCTGCTTCGAGGCCTGGAAAGGTTGCATTTTCATTGCACATGTCTCCCTCACAACAGCAATGTAGCAATGGAAATTTCATGTTATGCAACCTACACAGGGACGCTCTGTCGTTGCATGCTACAGTATCTAAGAAACAACCTTTCATTTTGATTGTAGCTTTGTTAGTTTCATTGTCATAATGCCATAACACAAAGCAGTGGTTGCTCTTATCTGCCTCTATGGCTTCACACTTCTCTTTGACTACTTCCCTCGGTTTGCATTCCAGATCATTCTGGTCACACAAAGCTGGCATTGAAGTGTTGTATAGCTCACAATAGCGAGTCTCAATGCCGCCTTCCTTGGGGCGGGGTGGAAGATTTAGTAATACATTTGGTGGTGCAGCTAGTAGTGGCTTAAATGTTTGCCCTTCTATTCCTAAAATAAAGAAATTCAAGCTTACTACATATAATAAAAATTACCAATCCTTATCAAGAAACAAAATTATCAATAAGAAATAAGAAATTAAATATGTCACTCAAAACTTCAGAAACCTACAATACCTTATACTAATACAAAATAGTAGGCTACAAGCCAAAGAGGCATAGTTGCAAAGACCTTTCTTTCAGGAGATAGAAAATATTAAATAACTTTCTTCATAATTTACACAAAGTACTACAAACACTTTTTATAATTTTAATGTAATTTACCTATAATTATGGAAAACTATAAAGACTACTAGTAAAAACAAATAACTGTAGAACAAAATGTGTTTGTTTTTTTTTACATGAGAAGAGCAGCAAACAAGCATGTAAACCACCTGATGTTAAGTTTTAGCAGCCTATAGACATCGACTTACAACCAGATGGTCACCTCGCTTCACAGTGTACCCTGCAACCACACCTTTCCAACCAAAATACTAGTAATGCCTTACGGCAGATTATCAAGGCAGTGGTGGTACCTCCCCGGTCGAAATATAGTTCTCCCAACTTGGAAATTTATACTGAATATATTGAATATTTGTTTATACAAGCTTATCTTTTATAACCCATTATATATCCCCAAATGTCAGGTATAGTCAACTATACAATATGTGACAATAAGTTATCGTAATAAATGTTCAAACATATCCTTAAGTAACATACACTTAAGAGGATTTTCCATGTTATTTGTTTATTTAAAAATTGGTTTTTAAGCAACCACTTTGGTATCTAGAGGCACCATGCACAAAAGTTTATAATTTATGCAATGAAATACATACAAATGCAGTTCTATCTCATAACAAGCCTAAGCTTAAAAAAAAAGATTAACAATTTAGCTGTTTGTTTCATAACTAAATTTTATTCAAATTTAAAGATTTTGAACCTTTTATAACTTTTTATTAATTTTAAAAAGATTGTATCCACAATTTCAACTATTATTAATACAAATGAATATGAATCATAATTATAAACCACCCTTATAGCTAAGCCTTCACAATAATAGTATGAGATATTTTGAGTTTTGGAAAGTTGTTACCACATAAATACTTTGAGTCATTTGGAGTTTCAGCATTTTGTTAAAATGTCTTTCTGACACAAATGGAAACTTACTTTTTTAGAATATAACCATTTTTATCATAGTCATATATTTTTGTTTTCAAGTCGAAAAGTTTATTTCAGGTTTAAAAAGTGAAGTGTAAATAAATTTTATTTACTTGTATCTAAACATCTAGATTCACGATTTAATGATCTTATCTCTAAAAATAAACAATTCGTTCTATGTTCTTATCATTGTCCGAATTATCTTACAATTATCACGGACTAATCTTAAAACAATAACGTATGTGACCAATAAATGTTTATTGCGTATACACAGACGCAAATGTTGACTCTTAGAAAAACATTATGCATTCTTGACTTTCACACTCATTAGTGCATGTTAACTGCACACAAATAATTCTCTAACTCTCCAGTTATGACTCGCCCGAGGCGGCATAATTATTATGGACTTACCCAAAACAAGAAGGGCGGCATATAGGGCGAACCTTCGTGTCATCGTAGGAATCATGGCGCTGGCGGGATCAGGCGCCGCCGCCCGACTCGACGCGACAATCCAATGTTATTTTTACACACGGCCCCGACATCAAAGAATTTTCCAACTTAGGTACATGTCAGATTAGCTGCCAAACAATACACATCCGAACGACGCCGCGACAATTACACTACCACGACAGCAACCAAACCGGATCACTACGATTAAAATCTCAAATCACGGCAGCAATCACGATAATTGCTGTGATTCAATTTGTATTTTCGAAATATTTTATGCACAAACAAGCAATCACATCACATCACAAGCTTTGCTTTTATGACATTGACAGTGTTGACACACTTTCAGTCATATTGTAATTTTTTAAAATATTATATGAGATTGTAGTATTGCCAGACTCCTAACATAACTACAAACTCAAATCAAAGAAAATATTAACATGACTAAAACATTTCATTAACATTGATGAAAGAAGTTTGTCTAATTTTACTTCCAATTAATTATTACCAGCTAGTGTCATTTCTAAGTGTCTAACTCATTATAAATTTCATAATCATATCACATGGTACTTTTTATTGTTTATTATAATACTTCATATCTCTTGTATAACTTATTGCCACATATTACAAATTGATATGATTTTACTTTTTAGTTCAAAGGCATTTCCGTTACAATCTACTACGTAACTTCCGTAACATTTTAAATTAAAATTTACCCTCATACAATCATATTTGTATAAAAGTTTTCTGTGTAATTTCATAATATTATCATTCATACTCAGATCTTAATCGTAATACTATGCTACTATGCTACCAATGCTTACTTTTAGCATAGTATAGAACAAGAAAAGGTAATAGAATGTGATGAGACCCGACAAAGATCTCCTTACTCAGGAGTAGCAACACAACTGTAGGTGATACAGCAAAGACTATATATCAACAGATGGACTGCATTCTACTACATATTCATAAAACAACAGTGCATTCAGTGATGTTTCCTATATAGGTGAAGTTACCATACTTTTTTTGTCTTAGTACACTAACTTTTGCCAGCAGCTTTGCTCTAACATAACAATACATTCAAACTTTCAACCCCTATAATAGTCCCTATGGTCTATGTTGTGAAATTTCCAAAATTCCTTTCCTAGTGCTAACTTCCACTATTTAAAGAACCAGTCTCAAAATTTTCGTATTCTAAGCTCAGCGGTTTCAGCTATGCCCTGGTCTCTGAGTATCAGTCACCTAACTCTTATATTAATTTATTGCTATGCATCAGTCTTAGGATACCAAGCACTTTCAAAAGTGTACGTATATATCAATATATTGGGTGCTTAATTTAGACTTGGGGGATTTAAACAGATAATAATTTTAATAAAATAAATATTTATTTTGTCAATAATCCTAATTCATAGACTTAGAAATACAAAAGCGTATACAGAATTTTATTTTCTATATTATAATTATATATTACTGTTTTCATAAGCTAGTGTAAAATATTTTACAGGAGAGAAATTTACAAGTATATTATCACAATTCAATTCAGTCTTTAACTTTTTTTGGAGAACAAAATAACAAGCTGATGTATACAGTCCCCTTCTCTTAAAGTCAAATATTTGTGACAGGAGAGATTCTGATTTATCCTCAAGTCGTAAAGTTTGTAACATATTATCATCATCAAAAGACTTGAATGGACAACCTCCTTCTTGACAAGAGTCCATGTATTGTATACGCTGGCAATTCACACTGCTGTATTGTTTTCTTCCACCTTCAAGCCCATACATATGTTTTATTCCATAAACAAACTTTTTTTCGTTGCTCTCCCAATGATGTGTACACTTATGTCTGTAGGCACCTGGCAATATTCTGATTTCCAAAATTCTATTGCTTCTTCAACTGGCATACCAATATCTTTTAGGAATAAACTGAAATAAAATCTTTGGTCATGAGAAAGTCTATGTGTTCTTCGAAGATGCTGATGTACATTCAGCATGCATGGTGGAAAATACTTGATTGAGTTATCAACTTCTTTGCTCAGTAATATATGAGTAGTGTCAGCACACTTTCCTAAAGGAAGAATTGGTTTAATTTTTAATAATAATCCTTCTATCCTTGGGTCGTTTTCATATAAATACTGTTTTGATTGACCAATTCTAAACAATAAACCAGATTTGAATAATAATACTAAATAGTCATTCCATTTGCCACAAGGTATAGATGCAATCCCTTTTGATATTTCCACTTGCCTTTTAGCTACAAATGATAGGCAGTGCTTAAAATCCACTTTAATACTATACAAAGTACAGTCATACTCGTGTGTTGGATTGCCAACATGACTAGCGGTATTTTTCAATGATAAATATCTGCACAACTTTTGCAGTGGGTCAATAAACACTGTTGTACTCTCCAGTTTCCTTATGCTTTGTAGCAGTTTTTTAGCAAAACATCTTAAGTCATAAGCGGATAGGGAAAATATCCTTTTTTTGAATAACAACACTTCTGCATTTAGAAAAAACTGAGTAAATTCTGTACTTTTTGACAGTGCTGATATTATGCACAGCCCAAAATGACCAACATTGTCATACACACTTCCCTCAATTACATATTCATTGTACAATGGAGTGTCCCCTCTAGACAAGCTTTGCAAGTGTTCCAGTCTTCTAACAATTATATCTTCCAATAAATGTATAGGCATGTCCCCTTTCGCTGGCTTTAAATAAAAATAAGACATATCTTGCTGCACCAATATTTCTTTAAAATATTCAACTGCAGTTATATGCTATTCATATATCTACTTATCTTATTAATCTACCTAGTAATTGAAAAAATGCGTTTTTTTATGTATATATTACAAGTCATTTACGATACTATATTATAATGTATTTTTGATATATATATTACAAATGAGTTGGCTATTCAGTCACATACATGTTTGCAAGGAATTCAAAAAGTATTTAGATAATTTGGTAAGAAATCATTATTCTAAGTTTAACTACATTTTAAACTTGTATATATAATAAGCGACTGTTAACTTGCATACACTGATAATGCAATACTTCAGCAATTTGTAAATGACACTGACAACAGTTAAAAATTGACATTTATAAACTTGACAATGACAGTATCCATTTGACAATGATATGTTACTAACAGTAGAGATGCTCATCACCAATAATAATTGTCATATATGGAGATTAAAAGTTGTTGATATTGTAGTATTTGGAAAAATACATTGTAATATCTTTAATCTCGATGTTGATACATCAACAATAATTTATACATACAAATACCGATTTCGTTAAGTTCCGCTCCGAATGTCAAAATGCAAATAACATCCATTTATGACATTTATCGATTGAATAAAAATGATATAATATTTAAAACTTAACACTTTAGGATCGAATTGAGACACTTTTCAAAAACAATACCCTATTTATAATACGGTTTTTTTACTATTATTGAGTATGTACGGGCTATAGCACGTACACGTGATTTCCATAATACACTTAGGCATATTTCGTATGTATGTACCTATTGTGCACACATTCATTCATT